>LPNX010270276.1:3849-76318 GCA_001517045.1 Pseudotsuga menziesii
TTCTTAAAATCATCCCTGTTTATTAGATTCGATAGATAATTATAAAAATTTCACTTTATCTTAAAGTGCATTACGAAATAAAATTATCTTGAACTACTTTTGACATGTTCATACTAAGCCCATGCAGAAGTTCATGTATGAGTTATATTTGTCAACATTACCTAGAGAAATTGCTTGCATTGTCATGTGAAACAATTAAAAATCAAGGGCCAAACAAATTGAGCATAACGAGAAATGAGACTAAAATGGATGGACAAATATTGAATTGGTTTTTAAAAAGTTGTAATGGCAACATGGCAAGCATCAACATGTTCCAATAATAAGCTATCCACATTTTATGTCAATGTTAACTCTATTGTTTGCTATGTTGTGAGCAGAGTGATTTTTATTATGGAGTGGCATGGGCTACTAGCCAGATGACCAAGGCCATATCATGCCCATTTCCAACATCTTTCTATTTCCCTTTGGATGAATTTACCAGTATAGATCCATCTTAACTAGGGATCTACCAAGCATCGAGAGAGATCAAATCCCTTAGGTGCAAACATTTTTAGAGTGCAAAATTTAAGGAAAAGTTTGCACCTTAAGGGATTGGATCCCTCTTGGCTCTTGGTAGATCATAGTTAAGAGATATATATATATATATATATATAGAGAGAGAGAGAGAGAGAGAGAGAGAGAGAGATTTTAACTTTGTATCCATCAAATAATTTAGATCTAAGCATGTACTCTAATTAATTATTTTAGTTTTTAATTAATTGGAATACATATATCTTTGGTTTTGAAGTTTAGGTTAGGCCGACAGTATAAAATTTTGTTTACCTAATTTTATTATTTTACCAGCATAGATCCATCTTAAACCTGGATCTATCATGCACCGAGAAGGATCCAATTTTTCTTGAGGTGTAAATTCTTTTTATCTTAAATTTTTTACACATTACGTAAAAATTTACGCCTCAAGCTATTTGATTATTCTTAGTTCTTGATATATCTAGGTTTAAGATTAAATCAATATAATTAACTTTTTTTTAAGCTGGCATCATTTGTTTTTCTATTTTTTTTATGGGAACGACATGTTACATAACGTTACACAACGTTACGCTACTCTCGGTGCAATTAAAGTGTCACGTGTCATTTCCATATTGAATACGAAATTACACTTCTCCCTCATATTGGAATGTAAAAAGTCTCTCAACGCAATAATAATTTGAACGCAACATTGCTTTGTCACATTATACTACAAATAGAAATATATGAAAGGAATATCGAGAAACGACAAATAGTATCATTGTGAAGGGCATATTATGAATTTTTTGTTCCAATTGGATATAATTCCTCTCTGAAAAGAGAGTGAAGAATATGAGTAGGGAAGTTTATACAAAGTGCTTAAACTTGTAGTTTACATTTGATTTGCTCCTTGCGATGTTTGTTCCAGTCAGTGAAATTTTAGCATCAAAAGGGATTGCATCATCGCTAATAAGCAAGTGATGAGAGCCTTCTTTACAAGCTGATTTCTTCTTCTTTACGAATCTCATGAAATGAATGTTCACATATGAAAAGTTTGTTCCCAATTAATTAATTAATTAATTAATTAAATAATAATTAGCCTATTGCATGTTCCCACCGGCATAACAAAAGACGATTTTGACGTGACAAGGAAAAGTGTGAAAAACGATGAGATTATATTTGCCTATATATTTATATCATATGCAGATGCTTTCTCATTCTCCTCATCACATGCATTTTTATTCCAAAAGGGTTTTTGGGAGTCTGTCCCATTGGTTATAGTCTTGGGCCCTCTGAACGTGGTCGTTAAAGAAAGAAGGTGGTCCATTGGGCACATGGCATTGTTGTGTGGCACTTTCCTTAAATAGGTGTTTTTGACATTTTCGTAATAATGTGGAATTTTGATGGTATCAAAGGTGTAATTTTATTTAAGATGTATAATTCAAAGTTCGAGTTCCAACCTATACAAAATTCAATAGGATATATTAATTGTTATTTTTATTATAGAATTTATAAAAGAAAATTAAAAATAAATTGAAATGATTATTATTGGATAAAGCATATTGATTTTTTTCTATTTGTTTGTTTTGATGAGTCACAATTTTGTATAACTCTGTATTTCTGTATTTTAGATTCAATTTGATTTGGCATTTACTTATAAATTTTCAATCTTGCTTGTACTCTTCAAAGGTTTAAAATTTCGCAGGGGATACAACGATTAGGTTGTTTGAGTCTTTTCATTCTTTCTCAAACCTTGAAGTTAAACCACAACTCAAAGCTATACATAATTCCTATCAGCTTCCAAACTAACGATGAAAAATACTTCTGAAAATAGGGTAGACTATAGGGCTAAGTGCTAAGAATGGAAGCCTAATTTTCCTAGGAATACTAAGTGAATCTAAAACATGGGACCCTGCAAAACCTCAAGGCCAAAGATAATATGATTAAGCCTATATACCCAACTATGCCAAAATTCAAAAGCACTTACTAACACCATACACCAGAGAGAATAAAACCCCACCTTCACCATTGCAATTCATCCCTGCATGTTTATTATAAATAACACTTGTGTGCATGTTAGAATGAGGAGGAAGTACATAGGTTCATTATGGATTTATTGTCCATCATATTACCTTAAGTTGAACATGCCACTTGTCCTCTATCTCTATTGACTTGGATAAAGTCAATAAACAATGGTTTATATATCTTAATCTCTTGGTTTATATATCTTAATCTCTTGGGAGGTAAGAGATGTTGGGAACCACCCCATTAATATTCAACATTGTAACTTTCAATGCAACTGCTTCATTTGCTTTAAGATTAGCCATGCTTCAAGGCCCTTAAAACCTTATAGTATTCTATGGACTCAAAACTTTTCACTACCCCTCGAACTTTGTATATCAATTTAGAATTAATTTTGATTGATTAATTAGTTTTATATATGTCATATTATGATTGAGGACTCTACTCTTAGAATTAACTTTTTGAATCTCGTTGATTTGAGAATATTTAAACATTGATACATTGTTGACACCTCATCTTAATTGTTGGTGAAATGAATATAGAATATATCTATGAGATAAGGCAATGGAGTATTGATATCAAAATGGTCATATAGGTTCATAATATATCATCCACTTTTAGCCCCGAGGGGTAGTTCTGTTGGTTGGAGTCCCAATCCAAAGACCGTTTAATATCGAGGTTGGTGTAACACCCTGGTTTTGACCTCGTTTGCATTAAAAACGTATATTATGTATATATTGTAATTAATCATCGTGAGGAGCTAAAGGAAAAATCCCCACCATCGATTTAACGTTTTATGTTTCAGCGATTAAAATCGATGTCGATGGTATTTCGTGCTAGCCAGGCACATTATAATTTTGGACATCATGTAAATATGCAATTTAATTAAAATACCCACAACAAGCTATGCTAATGCAACATTAAAGAGATGGGGGCATGCCTTCCTAAGGAATAGGAGGAAAATAATTCAAACACTTGAGCCAATAGGGTAAAGCCAAATGTCAAAGGGAGAACCCATAAAACGGTCAACTACCCATTTTGTCTTTTATGCCCAATCATTTATTTCTGCCAGAAGTGGTTGAGTTAGTTATTGCATGGGAATGGGAAAGGTATGGAGGTCAATTTCGAATTGGGAAGAGCACATATTTTGGAAAAATGTGTTTTGGCTTAATGGGCAAGTAAGAACCCAAAAATTCACTACTCGCCCATTATGCATGGACATCCTCCTCTTCCTCGCGTGTTTTTTGAGCTCCTAGGCGTTTTTCCTCACTCATCATTCATTCACATTGGGCTCTCTCAGGAAGCTGGAGCTTCCTGTGTGTTTTCATTCACGTTTTTGGTTGTTTTCGTCATTTTCCCCATGGCCGAGAGATCATTTTTGTAATGCCCATTGGTTGGGTTGTCTCCCTCATGAATTACTGCCATTTTCCTCATTATCCATACCCAAGAAATTCGTTTTTGTGTTGTTGAGTGAATGGATAGCAAGGATTCACGATTCTGGGGTTCATAGCAGTCGTTTGTGCTCATGAAATGCCCAGAATCGTTGTTGAGCTCGAATTGCTCACCCAAGGGTCGATTTCTCCATTTTACCACTACGTTTTTTGTTGAAAAATGTTTTAACTCAAACCCAGAACTTGCATTTTGTTGTGTGTGCATCCTTTGTTTTGGTCTGAACCGGTTGTGAGTGGAATTGGGTAAGAGTTAGCTTGATAAACCTAGTGTGGAAAGGAACCTCACAGACAAATCAATAGGGGCTGGTTTTTCTTCTTTGCACACCCTGAAGAGCACTGGAATGGAAGGCATAGCCTGAGGGACTATGTCAATAGGGGCTGGTTTTTCTTCTTTGCACACCCTGAAGAGCACTGGAATGGAAGGAATAGCCTGAGGGACTATGTATCAGAGAAGGGGATGCTTCCTTGTGTTGTGTGTATAGGTGTTGGGAAATCCAAGCCAGATCTTGTATAGGTGTCCATAGCTCGATGGTTGAGCTCACTAGCTTAGCGATTCAACCATTCCACCTCCTTAGCAGCCCGATAAACCCAAATGTAGTTTTGGCTTGGCTGAATGTTCATGTGGCTTTGGCTATGTGTGAGCCTATTGTAGTTCCCTTATTCCTTATGGGAATCATGCCCAACTCGGGGGTGGCAGTGCTGCTGAGAGATTGATGAGCACACTAGCCTATGGCTAGGTGGAACGTTGCAACGACATAGCTGGTTGCGGGACAAGCTTCTTCCCAAGATAAGTACTTCTTGTGTATTTACCTCTGCAACTGTATTTGTTTTTATGAAGGATTATGAACATGTTGAATTCTTGAATGAATGAGTTTTGCTTCCGATGTAGATTGCATTATGCATCTGTATATGTTTTATGTTCAATGCATTTTTATTGTTTATGTTCATGGGGCTTAGATCCTTGTTTAAATGATAACACCAGCCAGTTGGTTGCATCCTCTCATACAGTAGGGGACATGACAATTGGAGATTCAATTCTCACGAACCCAACTCTCTGGGTCCTTCAGGGTTAGGCTCCCAAAACTGGAGACGATAGGGTGAGGCCCCTTCGAATGGCCCCCTTAGAATTATTATTGTGGATGTAATGATTCTCGACCTCTACTATTGAGGTCGTGAACCACGTGCATATATATATCATCCACTTTTTTTTATTTCATTATTTGGAGGATATTTCATTGACATAAAGAAGATGATCAAGTATATTTTCTTTTCTGATTATATAGAATCCTACGGAATTGAATATGGAACCAAATAACAATATGAAAAGAATAGGCTTGATCCTATAATATCTATTCCTGAGTATTCTCCAAATCCCAAGGAAAATATTATTTCATAAAATTCTTTTGGGATAAAGGCAAACACCCCTTGCACCTACCACCCTTGGATTTCTTTTCAAGGTGGCATTGAAGAATAGAAGATATTATTTCTTCTCATATTTCCATCTTTGAAACCATTCTCCTTCACCCTAATGTTCCATAAGGGTGTTGGTCGAGGTATACTCATCAAAATTTTGGGCCATGATGATCCCTCGATCAAAATATCCCTTAGTCATATTCACTCCTCCACTTTTAAATAAAAAAAAGTTATTCCTTTTTACTATCGTAGATAAAATCAACTCCAAAAGTAACCATGACGTTTGAGGTGCTATTGATCTTTGAGAAATCCTCTCTAGCTAAAAAAATAACCCTATTTCTTGTCAACCAAATTTTTAACTCAAGATTTTGGGATTGCTAGCCATGCTCATTTTATGTGAGGATTGCTTTAAAATGTTCCTTTATACCTTGTGTGCCCTAAAATCAACTCCAAAAGTAACCATGACATTTGAGGTTCTTTGAGAAATCCTCTCTAGCTCGAAAATAACTATTTTTCTTGTCAACCAAATTTTTAACTCAAGATTGTGGGATTTCTAGCCATACTCATTTTATATGAGGCTTGTTTTAAAATGTCCATTTATACATTTTGTGCCATATTAGAAACATTTCTAAGTGATTTAGGAAGAGTTCCATATTTTGTCCCAGCCTAGCAGAGGAAATATTCCATACTTGTCTTGTAAAATCACACTCCATGAAGAGATGCCTTGATGATTCTTCATCCATGCAACACAAAGGACATCTCAATGGACCTCAGACCCCTCATTGCGTTAATTTTTCAACTATTATAAGATTACCATGTGTAGTAATCCAACAAAATATTTTCACTTTCAACAAATCTTTTCCTTCCTAAAATTGTTTCCATAATGTTGAACTTAGGTGTTGAGGGGAACCTCCAAGTTGTAGAGAGTATCATTTCATGATTGTAAACATGCTTCCTTGAGGGCCCCAACCCTTGTTGTCCTAAATATGAATGTTTAGAGGTACCACTCCACACATAAGAGAAATGAGAGAGTGCAATTAAACCTTTATTGGATCTGGTGAGACAAGACTTTCCATTGACCTGAACCTAATCAATCTCACCTTAATACTTGATAAAGAGTGAGGATTCCCTGATCCTTCAACCATTGTCTTACTCTATTTTATTCTCGATGGACGATTAATAGAGTCTTCCCTATGATTTTGTCATCCTAGATCTTGATTTGTTTTATTTTTCCCAAAATCCAAGTTAAGTCATCTTGAATGATGTGAATTGTTGCCTTACATAGTTTCCATAAGGATGATCCCCTTTCGTCTTGGATGGTCCAAACCATAGTAGCATAATTCGAGTGCGAATATAGATTCAAATACGATTCGATACGGAAAAAATTTGCAACAAAAAAATCTAGTACAAAAAAAATACAGGAGTAGGTTGCTTATAGATTTTAAAAAAACTTATTTTTCAAAGCTTTTTTTTTAAATATACATAAAACATTCAATAGCCATTTTTTTCCACTTCCTGTCACAAAAAATAAAAAATAACATTAAAACTTCTATATATAGTCCGCAAGAGGGAGAAGAATTTATCCAATAATGTATCTATAAATTTAATTATAAAAATATTAAATAATTAAATTTCAAAAAATAAATTATATAACAATAAAAAAAAATTCTAATAATATATTCCAAAAAATATTACCCTAACTAAAATCTAATATTATAACTAGTTCCTAAAATTTATATTACAAAATAAACCTAATTTAAATCTAATCTAATATTAGATATTTATAATTAAAGAATAAAACAAAATATATATCATAAATTTTAAATCTTTAGTTTTTATTTTATAATATGTGCCAAAAATGTAGGGAAATTTACAGTATCCGTATTATGCCGAATATTCGGAGATTTTCGAAGTGCCTCCGAATTTCCATACAAGAAAGTCCAATACGACCGAATTATGCTACTATGGTCCAAACCTCTCTTCCTACTGGCCTAGAGATACTTTTTATTAAATGTAGTCTTATACTATTCCTTTTGCTTCATTAATACCCTCCATAATATTTTTTCCCAAACCCTAAATTCATATTTACAGGATCTTTAAAATATAGCACTCCATTCTCCTTGAATCCCTTGCTATGTTCCAGTTGATTAGATGATACTTCTTGGTGTTGTTCTTCCTTCTTTGTCTTAACCCTTTTTTGACGATTTATTCATTATAATTGTTGAAGCCAACATACATGATCCCTGATACAATTTATAATACTCATTTTAGAATTTACAATGATTTCATTTAAATAAAATATATTTGTAGTCAAAATTCGTGCAAAATTCATAGCAAATTTACTATACAAAAACTCACCTTACATTACAAAGGGATTAGATATGAATGGAAACAAGAGCCACGAGGTGGAAATGTCCGCGATGTGAGCTAATTGCATGAGGGTTTAAGCAATTGCTAAAATATATATGTGAATGGGTTAATACATAATGTAAATAAATGGATGCAACACGAAAGGAAAATGCAAATACAATAAAAAAAAAACATATTTAAGAATGTTTTTTTAGCGATCTCATTATAGTAAAAAAATGCACACGTTTAAAAATGTATAAGCAAAATACATCTCATTACAATGTTTGAGAACTGAATGAACCAAAATTTTGGTGATCCTTCTTGATTCAGTTGTGACCCTTCTCATATATGATTTCATAATCATAAACCAACATTTTGGTGATCCATTTTTGTTGCTCATGCGAGGATAGGTGTTGTTCCAGAAAATACTTGAGACTATGTGGCCAATCTTGATTTAGAAACACCGCCCTATTAAATATGGGTTCAATATCTCAATTGCATGAAGGATGGCCATCTATGAGGCTTCTTGACACCTCTTTTGTTGGAGGATATTTATGTGCAACCTTGTTGTACAGGATTATGCACCTTATAACCTAAGGTCTAGGGTTACCAACATACTCAATTAACTTGCAGACAATTGACCCTAGAGTGCAGTAAAGGAAATAGGAGGATGGGAAAGACTCACCCGATGCAAGACGGTTGATCCTAACTTGTCCTCTTCCCCTCTGCTTCTCCTCTAAAGTCTTCAGGGATGCTTTCTCCTTCACCTGTCAAGATTCAGTCTTCCAAATACAAGATGATTCATATATATAAACAGGTTAGATAAATCATATACAGGATGCTGAAACATAAACATTTATCAAACCACAATACATGAAATACATTCAAGACACATATGGAAGAAGGATTCTCTTTATTAACAATAATGAGGAAGTTCAGATTACAACCCAACGCCTGAGACAAGGACTCCTCTGCAACCAAAGGATTCTGAGTTCCACTGCTCCAAAGACTTTTGTATAAACTCCGCCAGCATAACTTTTCTCACCAAGTGTATCCACCAAACACCCTCCCCAAGGCCTGTATTTATACATGGTGAAATAAGGCAGTTTCGAAGGTTGAGGAGGTTGAGACAGTTAAGGAGATTTAGGTAAATAGATTAACTAATCTCAAGTAATCGCGTGTTTTTATTTTTAATGTCAAAGGGACATATCCATGGGTATCAAGACCAGCAACTCGCGTATGATCCGCGAGTTGCATATATATAGGGTCGCGGATATGACTTGACATAATTAAAAAGTCAAAGTAACCAGCTGGATGGGTGAGGAATTTATTTTGTAATAAGCCCATCTATAGTGTTTTGGGCAACCCTCAATCCATAGATGTCCTTTTGTGTGCCAACATGAGGGATGTCGGCACTCGAACAGAGAGGTGCCATTCAGGTGGATAACAGATTCCCCCTGATGTGTGAGGTCAGAGGGAAACGATGGCCGAAATACATTATAATCTTTATCTTTGGAGAACTCAAAAATCCAATGGAGCAAAGAGAGTACCTGAAACAAATACATAGTAATGTCATATACAAAGTTACATCTGAGGATGTTATGTTCAATTTACTGGAACACCAGCTCCTTTACAATATTTGAGTACATCATATGATACGGGTATAAAACCACGTATATTACAAAGGTGGATCGAAGCCACAATATACAATGATGAGTCTTCAAAGATCAGGAAGCTATGTAGAGGAATAGAACATAATATTGCGCAAATTAGTCCATAGGTGAGGAACTAAGGTCTTCATAAAAGATCCCAAAGAACCAGTACAATCCAAGCCATGTGAATAAGGGTAAGCTGAAGTCAAACATGGAAAGGATTCAACAGTTTGTCAATCAATAGATGATAATCAATAACTGAAGCAAAGGAATTCACCAATGATAAAAGTGAATCCTGAGGTACCATCGTCAAAACTCTAGGTCTTCGTCATGAGGAAGTGTTGAAACGGAACCATGTTGTGATAAGGAAGGCAATAGATCCTCCAACGGATCACAAGAGTGACTAGGAACTGGGCAAAATAAGGGAGACACAAATAGATAACAGATATAACAATGATGGGATCAGGCTATAGATCAGACATTGAGTAGAGTCCTTGAACAGTGAGCATAACACAGAGATGACCCAAGGCAGCGTATAAGATAGAACAACTAGAATTATCTGTCATGTAGGAGACATGATCAGATTCCCCAGGTATAATGGACAAGAGGAGGAGTAAGAAACTCAAATTGATAGCTGAACAAAAGTCGACACTGAAACATGGATATTAGAAAACAAAGAGTGCTATGTTCAAGGATGACATGCTGCCATTACTGAAAACAAGAGAAAACTTCTTCCTTACCTTCCTTGTTAAATTTTAACGAGTCCAGGAAAGTTAACTCGGTTCCCTCTTCATTTTTTAACAAGCTTGAAGAGATGGGAAAATAATGCTTGATAGTGTCACTGATTCATGGATTTAATGAGCCCAAACTAGTACATGCTCAGTCGGTGTTTTCACATTTAGAGAGTCTGAAAACGCCAAAGAAGACTCCAGGGGGGGTCCTTTTTCTTCCAATTTAGTCTCCTGAGGCCGAAAAAGTATAAAACAAACCACAGAAGAACACTCTTAACTTCTGAAGAAGAAAAGGTGAACCTTTTTCGTACTTAGTCAGGGAGGTCCGAAAAAGGTTAAATTACCACCTACCCAATGCTCCTTCCAGAACAGCATAAAATAGCTTGAGTTTTACGAGTGTGAAAGAAAGCAAGATCACTTGGAAAGATCCATTTGGTTATGAGAAATGGGGCTGACAACAATAAACTCGTTGCTTTGTTCTTAAGTGTTTAACGAGCATGACAAAGACACAAAGTACACTCAGAATCTTTTTCATGTTTGGGTCCAGAGCACGAAAAAGAGAAAACTAAGCTCAAACCGGGTGTTCCTTTTCCATAAATTTAGTCCCTCAGGTCCAGAAAAGTGATAAACCTATACCTGAGAATACTCTTCTCAATTCAAAAGAAAAGAGAGTGATCCTTTCTCGTATTATTCCGTATGGTCCAAGAAAGAGATAACCTACCACCAATGCGGATGCCCATTCACATATTCTTAACGAGCTTGAACTGACATTAGAGAGAATTTGAGGTCAAAAATGGGCCTCAAAAGGACCAAAATGTACTATAAAAATCAACCAATTACATTCTAGTAGATGACATCATCCCCCATGGTTGAGGTGGCATTACATGAGTTAAGAATGCTTATTTGTCACATATTTTATGGTGAATGAAAACCCATAGTTAACCAAGGTAGTGGTACAAGTACTTTTAAGTCATAAAGTGAAGTACCCACAATAAAAGTCATTTCACACTTTCTCATAAAATAATATTATTGTTATTTTCAAGTAAAGTACTCACAATTCACTTTCTCATAAAATAATATTATTGTCATTTTCAAGTAAAGTACTCATAATTCATAAGAATGTCTTTTCACATTTTTTTATGAAATAATATATTGTTATTTTCATGTTTTTTAATTTTAAATTATATATTCACTCAATTGTATTTAATATCATAATGTCAAACTAATATATATTAAATATTGTACTTTTAAAATAAATTAAATTCATGAATGATATTTATATGAAAAAAATATGTTAGTTATGCATATAAATTAAATTCATTTTTGTTTAATTTTATTTACAAGTTCAATACAAATAAATGCTAAAGGACAATAATTTTTTGGGTGTTTACAATGAATCTTAGTCACATCATTGTAGAGTTATTTTATTAATTTTATTTATAGTCAATTTAGAAAAGTAACTCAACCATGGTTATTTATATTGTGCATAAAAAGTAGTGTAGGATATGAGTTGTCATATATACCTACCCCATAAAACCCCTAACTCATAATATTTTAATATATCTTATATTTTTGTAGTACATCTCTTAGGAGGCCCATTTTTTACCTCAAATTCTCTCTAATGCGAGATAACTCGGTAGTCAAGCCTATTTTAAAGGAGTCAGACCTGGGCCTAAAGAAACTCCATAAGGGCGGGGATTCCTATAAAGGGATAGCTTGTAAAAAGAGATTCAAAAGAAGCTCTATTTGGCGTGAAAAATAACTAAGAGGATACCCCTGAACCTGGAACAGTGGCGGCATGAGTACTAAAGAATGACAAAGGCATATAAGAAGGATACTCATGAAAGAAGGGTCCTAGCCACAGAAGAAAAATGGTAAAGACAAGGGACTAATGGCTTAGAATACCATAGTCCGTGGCAAAATGTTGAATGCGAAGGTTAATGTGGAGTGAAAAGATGCCAACATGTATTGGAAATAACAAAACCACCCTATTGGAGCAACAACACTTTGTAAAAAGTGATAAACCTGTTCCAAGGCACAAAAAGTATGGTATTAGTTGATTGACATTTCAAACTATAGAAAAAGACCCACTTTATGAAATATAATTTCTATAAATAGGTTGAAAATTAAAACGAATCTCACCATTTGAACTTTTGAGCCATAAAAAGCAAGATTACCCTCTACCTTTTATCGATCATTGTGGACAATTGGACCGACGAAATCGAAATCCGCCAGCTGCAGGTAAGCCTACACCCTAAACTCTTCAATTTTATCCAAGCAAATGTTAAGTTTAAGTGCGAATTCAATATTTAACAGCATCCTAAACTGTAGCAGTAGGAATCCGCGGGTTGCTGATATGGAAACTCGCGGATACACGTTATATCTGCAGGTTTCCTAACTAGACAGCCGCAGATGGTACGCGACCTATCTAAATAGACAGTCGCGGATACTGCGTGGAGGACAAAAGCTTAAATATATGCAAAATTTTTGAATTTGGATATGGAAATACTGAATCCAATTGCTTATATTTGCTAGGTAAAATATGGTTCTGGAATGGAGGGAAAAGGAGCACGAAATAATGGATCAAGCAGCACTCCAAAGTGCGCCCACCATACAGGTATTGAGGACCAGTGGGCTACTGAAATTCTTTTGTACATCACCCATGCGGGCCAATGTCCGCATACTTGAGTTCATGGTCAATTATTGGGATCATGATATGGGGATGTTCAATCTACAAGGTGAAACCTTAGAGCTTACCGTGGAAGACATATATTTCATTACCGGGTTGTCACGACGGGGAGCACCGGTGAACTTGGAGGGAACTGGCCAGGGCGGGGACCCCTTAAGTGTCCAAAACTATGTAGACATATTTTGTACACCGAGTACTCAAAGAAGAGGAACCAGCGTTCCAATTGCAGATATCCAAGATTTTACTCTCCAGGTATTATCTAGTACCATTGTGAGACTTTCAGGATCAACATCTTTACATTTGGCCACCAGGAATCAAATGAGGGTGGCAGTTGACTGTTTTAGAGGTGCTCTCTATGATTGGTGCTCGGGAGTTGCCTCCATTATGAGGAAACACTTATCCGATTGCAAGAGAGGAAGACGCAAGAATTTTGTCTATGCAAGCATATTAGTGGCGTTCTTCTTCTTCGAGAGTACCAGCACTGAGCCCCGCTATACCGTTACCGATTAGATCTCCACGTCAGCCAAGGCTGAGCAGGTGGGGAGACATCTTCCTCCATCAAGGAGGAGGGGACTCAGTACACAGTGTCTATGATGATGACTTCTACACATGGTGGGAACAATAACTGCCGACATTGGAGCAGTTTCCATATGCCGAAATGGACTTCCGAGGTGACCCCGACCTTGTCCTCCCTCCAGGAGGAGCATGGGGCGAGCTAGGTAAGTAATTTTTAATTTTTTATCATTTTCAAATTTTTATGAATTTTTCAATGATAGATATATACATATGTACAAGTCTTAACCCTATTTATGTGTCAAAATGTAGATATTGGACCGGTATGCCCTGAAGGGCACCCTCGCATGTTTGTTCGTCCTGTCATGGGAGAGGATCCAGGAGTGATCAGGGTACTAGAGGGGAAGCTGGCCAGGCTGACCCAACGAGTACCTACGATGCCGATTGAGCATATCCCTACAGCCATGCAGGAGTTTGTTGTGGGGGTTCCACCGGCTTGGCTACGTCTTTTCAGATGAGTAGTTAGAGCAGTGCTCGTATACATAGATGCGGTGGAGGCTGCCGAAGCCGAGGAGGCTAAGGAAGCCAGAGTGCAGAGGGCCATGGGGACCAAGGAGGTCCTAGTGGCCAGGGCGGCCCTGCTTAGTTCTAGGGCATTTTGATGGACTATGATCCACATTTTTGTACATTTTGTATATGACGGGATCTAAGGATCAGACTTGACCTATCTACAGACAGATATTTTACATATATATATATATATATATATTGATGTTTGTTGTCAGTTTATTTACAAATGTTTTTCATATGTCCGCTGAATATTTTTATAAAATGTGTGTGAGATGCCAATCCAAAATGTAATTAGCATATGCATCAGTTAATGAATTTTGGTTTCGTGGAATATGATTGAAAGTAATAACCTCAAAATGTCTTTCCAATAAACGAATTTGCATGAACTGACGTAATAAGATAGGATTTCATACCTGATAAGCTCGATTGAGCTGGGAAACCACCAACTGAGAGTCCAAACGGACCTCAAGTTGGGTAATGCCATGTGACAAAGCATCCCATAGGAGCTCAATGACAACACTATACTCAGCAACATTACTAGAAGCAGGACCTAGACAAGCGCCTCTCGCGGCAACAAGCTGTCCTAAGGGAGAATAGATAACCCATGCTGCCGAAGCTAGGTTACAAGTATGACGGCTGGCGCCATCAGCGAACCCTATATACCGTTCGGAAGACATTTGCAACAACCAGCAAATATATATAATAAAAAAAACTGACAACCTAATGTACATAAAAATACATACAAGAAAAATACAAGAAAAAGTGCTAAGCCTAAGCGTAGTACTTCTTCAGGTAGAGCCCATTTTTAGGCTCAGGCAGCTTATTCCCATCAAAATCAACTAACTCATATGCGCCCTTACTTAATACTTTCAACATGACATAGGGTCCTAACCACATAGCCTTTAATTTTCCTACCCCCAGAGGTTCTTTATCTTGGTCCCAAAGCAAGACAAGTTCCCCTTCAGAAAAAACCTTAGGTTTGACCGATTTATCATACTGAGATTTAACCCTATTTTTATGAGCCTGAATAGCAGTCAGTGCATCTCTACCCTGTTCATCAAGGTGTTCTAAATGTACCAGATGTTCCTCAAGCTCAGTCATATCAGGTAACACATGAATAGCTATCTAAAGAGACGGGATTTCACATTCGATCGAAGTAACTGCTTCCACACCGTGAACGAGTTGGAAAGGGGAGAAACCCGTAGTAGTCTTTACGTTGGTTCGATAGGCCCAAAGAGCAGGATATAACATGATGTGCCAATTAGAGCGGGCTGCATCAATTGTCCGTTTAAGGATAGTTTTTAAAGTCTTGTTGACAGCCTCAACCTAACCGTTTGCTTGCAGATAGTATGGAGAAGAATGTTCTTGTCTAAATCCAAGCATGGTAGTCAGTTCCATCATCATGTTATTTTGAAAATAACTGCCATGGTCAGTGACAATCACTTTGGGTATACCGAACCGTGCAATAATCTGATTGAATACAAAGAAAGCTGTTGTTTCCCCGTCGGCTTTGAAAGTAGGCATTGCCTGCCCATTTCGTAAAATAGTCAACAGCGACAATGATGTATTTATGCCCCCCAGCCGAGGCTGGGTTGCATGTCACGTAATCAATCCCCCATTTCATGAAGGGACCTACTGAGACAACGGGAAATAATGGAGCAGGATGTGACCGCATTTTCCTGGTGTAACGCTGACACGGATGACAGTGCTTCACTGCTTCCACAGAATCTTTAAAGATCGTGGGCCAGAAATAACCGGCACACAATATCTTCTGGGCCGTTGCTAACCCAGATAAATGACCCCCGCACGCTCCGCTATGGGAATCATTTAGGAAAATCTCCGCTTCCTCATGAGTAAGGCAACGATGCAACATGGAATCTACCCCTCGTCGATATAATGTATCTCCTATAATGAGGTAGTTCTTGGCATGAAGGCGTAACTTGCGTCGTTCCTCCCTAGAGGAAGCTGTAGGATACTTCAAAGTCTGGAGATATATAAGAATATCTCCGTACCAAGGATCAGAGGTGGATATCAAGAAGATGTACTCATCTAGGAATGAGTCATCTTCAACCACTACATCTTCTTCAGTAGGAAATTCTGCTATCAGCTCAGCAAAAACTAAGGACTTCTTAGACTTAGCGGACTGGAAATCCAAGTCAAACTCTTGGAGAATGACTATCCACTTGTTAAATTTTCCCCCAATAATCCGTCGGGATAAAACATATTGGAACGGATTTACATCTGCCACTACTGTGGTGGTCCTCAGTAAAATGTAGTGATGTAACCTCTGCACAACAAAAACAACTGCTACGGCTAATTTCTCAACGTGGGAGTATCTAAGCTCAGGTCCGGCCAAGGCACGGCTAAGATAGTAGACGACATGCTCAACAAGCTTATCATCTTCCTGGACTAGTACTACCCCAATGATCGACTCTGACGCGGCCAGATATAATATAAAATCCCTAGAATAATCTGGTGGACGTAATAAAGGTGCCGACAACAAAGCGTTTTTCAATGCCTCGAACGCAAGTTGTGTGGTTTCATCCCAAATAAATGGGGTGCCCTGTTTGAGCAGGGGCATGAAACCCTTAGTGATCTTGGCATAATTAACAATAAAACGTCGAAGGAAAATAGACTTTCCTTGCAGGCTTTGAAGTTGCCTAAGGGAACGAGGAGGAGGCAAATTTACAATGGCCTCAACTTTCAGTGGATCCACCTGAATGCCTCCACTAGAGACAATGAATCCGAGTAATCTTCCTGACTCGACGCAGAAAACACACTTGTGGGGATTCAAGCGAATTTTATAATATCTGCATCTTTCAAATATCAACCGTAAATGATCTGGATGTTGGATCCTCTTACAATAATGTGCGGGCAGATCATCAAGGTATGGTTTGACAATGGCTTTAATGTCATAAAAAGCAAAGGTCATAGCCCGTTGAAAGGTAGCCCCAACATTTTTCAATCCAAAGGGAATTTTCTTATACGCAAATGTACCCCAAGGGCAAATGAAATCAGTTTTATGTTGGTCTTCCGGTTTGATTTGGATTTGATTGTAGCCGGAGAAACCATCCATAAACAAAAACACCTCACTTCCCGCACATGCATCTATGATCTGGTCTATAAATGGTGTGGGATAGTTGTCCTTAGGACAGGCTTTATTGAGATCTCTAAAGTCTGTACAAACGTGGATAGTCCCTTGCTTTTTATCAACAGGAACAGGGTTGGACACCCATTCAGTCAAAACTATGGGATATATAAAACCAGCTTTCAACAGCTTTTCAACTTCTGCCTTCACAACCGCTGCTTTACACGGGTTCACGGGTCTTAATTTTTGTCGAACTGGATTGGCATTAGGATATGTCTGGATTTCATGTTCAACAATCAATGGATCTATGCCTGGCATCTCCTCATATGACCAGGAAAAGACATCGCAGAATTCCTTAAAAAGGGAAGTATAGATGGCAATCTCTTTAGGAGAGCAGTTTGCACCTATATATATGTTTTCCACGACATAAGGGTTTATAGAGATGTTAATAGGTATAGTGGTGGAAATATTTGCCATATTCCCCTCAGCAAACATTCCTTCCCTAGGTAAGGGATTGATAGGTATATCAACATCTTATGACAGTCTCACTCGAAACTCTTGGTTTTCTATTTTGCTTAGTTCTGAAAGAAAATAGGATCGATGATGAAGATCCTCACAAATCTTATCACGTCCACTCATGGCTTCCAGAATAGCTTCATCAGAAGGTAAAACTGTGTCTAAACAATCTATGGAAAGCGAAGAGTTTTCCGCCCATGCGGGCAAATAGACTTCTTCCAGATTGTCCAAGACTATTATAGGATCTGGAATGGGATCAACAGTGGCTTGAGTGATGGCTTGATAAGCTACCTCCACTGTCGATAAGAGCACTTCTGGTTCATGGGGAGTTGGGAGAACCCAAGGATCAGTCATATCGACAACCGTAGTGATGGACTTCCCCACACTAGTGGAACCAATGTAATTAACCGGGGCTGGAAGATCAAATGTTCCCATCAGTGATGTGTACATTCCAGCCCCCAAGCTCTGTGCAGCAGGTTTGACCTGATCAACCAATGGCACAACGGACTCATTAGACTCTAAACGACCTTTTCGGGTAAAATCAAGTTGATCAATAATAACCAACTTTCCCTCATGTGGAAAAACCACTATACGAAGAACGGCCGACGCAATAGCGGACATCGCATAAGTCCAACTTCTTCCCAGAAGCAGATTGTAGTCCAAAGGAGCATCAATCACTTCTACTTCAACAGACACTGCTTTTCCTGCCAACTTAATCTCAAAAGCCGGCAAGATACCATGTGGACGGAAGGATCTTCCATCAAAAGCAGTAAGCAAAGTGTTTGATGGGACCAGCTCTGGGGATCCAAGAGCTTTCCAATAGGTCAAGGACATAACACATGTAGATGCCCCCTCATTAACAACTTCCCTTCCAATGGTCTTACCACCATGGACGACATCTATTGATAGGGCTACATGATAGGGGAGGCGAATTTTAACATTAGACAAATGAAATTTCGCCATGAGACTCGAAGAGTCCATGCTGCCTAAAGCTGCTAAGAGGGCATCCCGCTGAGTGGGACAACTCTGTAACACCTCTAAAGCTGACATTGCACACAGGGTTTGAGCTAAGTCTTCAACCACGGAGTATTTCGAAGCATCCCTAGCATTAGGGTTATGCAAGGTCTTCTTGAAGACACCTTTCGGTATCTTCGGCATAGTTTCAGCAGGCTTTTCTATTGTGAGAGGGTTCGAAGTTTCACCTACAGCTTTACCCTTCTCAGAAGTGTCAGTCTCATAATTTTTGTTCCTTATCTGCAACAAAGTCGAAGATTGAACCATGTTGATATAGTTTGGGTCAGGGGCAGTTTGAGTGCCCCCTGCTATGTTAGAAGCTGAAGCAGAGTTCCGTCCTTGGGGAAAAGGATCCTTCCGGACAACCGGTTGTTGAGCTTTAAGCAACTTCTGGGCTTGATCCATAAGGGGACAAAGCTGAATAAGGTGGTCCTCTTGGCACAACTTACAAGGGAACTTGACCTTCTTCTTTTCTTTTTTGCCCCCATCAGCATTGTTCGCGAGCTTTTGCTTGTTTTGATTTCCCTCTCCCTTCTTCTTTCTTTTTCTTCCCGTCGGGCTGCTGATTGCCCTTCTGAGAGTTTTGTGCAAAAACATTTTCACTCTGGGGGGAGGGGGCAGCCTTTACTACCTCCGCCGTAGACTGTTTGACAGACAACTGGTGAAGTTGTTTAGTCAAAGACTCTACGGTGGGAGAGTTAACGGATCCAACCACACCATCGGCATGGGGTCCAGGCTTAGGCTTCTCCGCCTCATGCGAAGGCCTCGGTGCCTTAGGGATGATCTCATATAAGATCCCAGATTGTGAATAAATCAAATCCAGTTGTTGGGCCCTAAGTATGGCTTCTTCTTCATTCGTCACTCCTGAGGTGTATACGTCCTTAGATATGTATGGCAACAGTGATTTAAGGAACCACTCTAAAAGGAACTCAGGAGGGATAGTGGCTTTTATAAGGCTCTTTCGCCTCCTCCACTCTTGGATATGATCCGAGATGTGGGTAGCCTTGTTTTGTCTAAAAGTAGACAACAAGTCTGTTCCGAAATCGTATCAGACCGGAAGTTGAAAGTGGCTGAGAAATGCACTAGCCAAGTCCCAGAAACTACTGAAAGTAGCAGAAGGCAGTTCAATATACCATTTTGCCGTCGAACCTGTCAAGGTTCTCTGGAACAGCCTGAACCTCACCGAATCTTCATTCAATGAATTTGAAGAACACCATAAATGGAAAGTGGTGGCATAAGCCCCAGGATCTTCACCAGTTTTGCCTTCGAACTTAGGGATGTCCGATGGCAATTTGGTGGGAACAGGTGGCCACAAGGGGTCATGCCTAACCAGGTCATTCATCAATTTTGACAAATCTGGCAAGTTTAAAGTTGCCAGGAATGGAAGTTTGGGTCGAATCGGAGTACTAGATGTGCCATCTTGGGGATTAGAGGGACCTGCCCCCGAATTCCCATAGGTAAAAGTGGGGTTGCCCCCTGACACCGGTTGCAAAGTGGGAAGATTGCTCTGAAACGGATTCCATCTGTAAGCCACAGGATTGTGTGTGGGAGGTGCAGTCTAAGAAGTTCGGGTCGTCCCCATAGAAGTAGGGGTCTAAAAGATAGGAGCAGGTATCCCTCCGCTAAACAACGAAAAGGGAGAGCTCGTATAAGGGACCGAAATTGGGGTTTGGAAACTTTTCCCATAAGAGGTGTTGCTCCCAAACTGCACTCCTACATATGAAGGAGGTGGACCTACGTATGGACTGGATGGGGGAATGTGCCCCCCATTCCAAGGAAATCCTTGGACAAATGCCGAGGATCCTACTGAACCACTCTAGGTAGTATATGGAAAGGAAGAAGGAATAGTAGGTATACTGGGGATCCCAGTAACCATGTCACCAGAAGTACTTGCTAGATTTGAGTGAACCGGTGGTTGAACCACTCGACTCGCTGGAGTCAAAGGTGTAGAAGGTAAACTAGATCTAGGGGCACTTACCGAGGGAGGTAGTACCCCTTCAACCGAAAGGGTTGAGGTGAACACAAAAGGACTTTCTTCCGCAGAAGACATGATCCTACCCACAAGGACACCTAATACAGGTGAATCAAAAGGTCTAACCTGAACGATCACAGGATCGTTTAAATCAGTCAAGGGGGTGTTAAAGTTCTTTGCAAACTCGTCAGTCTACAATTCTTCTATCTCGACTGTATCAAGATCAAAATGGTTAGCTATCAGTTCTGGTTCACCAAGAACTTCACTTATTCCTACCGGTTCAAATGAACCGTTAGTGTCTAATCTCCGCCTTTGGGGTAAAGGTGGAGGCTCCAATGTGGTGAGAGGAGGAAGGTTTCTCAACCTTCTTGACCTTCTAACAGGTTGGTCCTCCAGAATTAAAAATTTGACAAATCACACCCTAAGGCCAACTAAATACAGGCAAAACCACAGAGCATACACTATAAAAATCCTAAAGCCTCAAGCAATCAAACGAGGGTAAAATATATACTTTCCCGAAGAAAGCTGATGAACGATTACTTGGCGTCCTTGAAGTGGTTCTTAGGAACAAGCGGAGGAATCACCCAACCGCCCTCCTACACTTTCAACAAGGGTTACCTTCCAAGCCTGTTCAAGGTGAACCAGAAATAACCTTCCGGTTTACCTAGGTATGAACCCTAAAAGACAAGAGACTAAAGGCTACCTTGGCTATACCAACAGTCTGGGGGGACAGTCGCAAGCCGGACTCGTACGCATGGGAAAGGTAGCTGAGCTTGAAACTATGTCTAGGACAGAATCCCAAGATGCGTAAAAGTCCTGAGTTACGCTTTGACAAGGATTCGGAGGGTTATCTCCTCTGTCCAAGCCTCCATGCGGCCTCGTGCTTAACTCCCGTTTGAGAGGAGCTTCCTAGATACAGTCGATAAAGTCAAGGATTTAGCTAAAGAAAGGTCCACTACGTCTGAGTTTTATAACTTGTGGGAAGTTTACACTTCCTAGCCCACAAGTCTAGCCTAAGCTAGGAGGTGAAAGGCCCCTAAAAACAAAAGATTACTAGTAAATTTTAATTTATGCGTTCATTTTAAAGGGTTGTTTCTTACTCAGAAGGAAATGGAGGTGGTGTACTTGTGGTGTTTTGACTCAATAAGAAATAAATAAAAGTAAAGGTGTATTCAACACAAAATTACCATTATAAAAGCAAACTTCTTTTTCTTTTTTGCAAATATGTATTGATGAATTGAAAGCAGCGATGAAAGAAACTAAGCCTATATTTTTTGTAGTTTTTGAGATAATATCTTTAAATTGAAATAAACACTACTTATGCAAAAACAAAATGCAAAAGCTTAACAATGTTTTTTTTTCACTTTTAAAAATACTCAAAATTCTACCATGCACCTACAATGCACTGTACTTGAGCAAACTTGAATTAAATAAACTGTATAAAGCAACAAACTGAAGCAAACAGGCTGACAGAACTAAAAGACAACCAACAAAGGAAGGCTAGGAACCCTAGCTTGGGTGCACACAATGACAAAAATCACTGTAGACTTATGAAGGCAAGTGACAACCAGCCACTGTCAAAAGACAGACTAGAAAAACAGAGCCCAAGACCCTGATCACTAATCTGGACAGAGACACTTTAACCTACAACCCAAACAGGCCAAACTACTTCAGCATGCAAGCAGGAAATAATCCAAGCAAAAGAGACTCAAGGGCTTTCGAAAAAGCACAAAGTGTGATCACCAAAGGTATTTAGACAAGCTACACAACATTCATAAAGAAAATCAACTCGAAAACAGGGATTACACAAAGAAAGGAACAAGCAAACCTTAACTTAAAAAATCCCTACTTCCAAGCACATACGCGACTGTATCTAAGTGCAACCCGCGGATGATACACGACTGTTCAATACAGCAACCCGCGTATGCAGGTTTGTATCCGCGACTGTGCAGAAGGACAACTCGCGGATAGGTATAAATTTTTTTCTCAAAAAACAAGAAAATTTCCAAAGACTTTCAAATACTGAGGCAAGTATGAACCAGGATAAAAGATCACACACAGAATTCAAAGCAAAGACTGGTCAGGGGTGACAGAAACAACCTACAACAGTCTGGGCTCCCCAGCGGAGTCGCCAGTTCTGTTGTACAGGATTATGCACCTTATAACCTAAGGTCTGGGGTTACCAACATACTCAATTAACTTGCAGACAATTGACCCTAGAGTGCAGTAAAGGAAATAGGAGGATCGAAAAGACTCACCCGATGCAAGACGGTTGATCCTAGCTTGTCCTCTTCCCCTCTGCTTCTCCTCTAAAGTCTTCAGGGATGCTTTCTCCTTCACCTGTCAAGATTCAGTCTTCCAAATATAAGATGATTCATATATATAAACAGGTTAGATAAATCATATACAGGATGCTGAAACATAAACATTTATCAAACCACAATACATGAAATACATTCAAGACACATATGGAAGAAGGATTCTCTTTATTAACAATAATGAGGAAGTTCAGATTACAACCCAACGCCTGAGACAAGGACTCCTCTGCAACCAAAGGATTCTGAGTTCCACTGCTCCAAAGACTTCTGTATAAACTCCGCCAGCATAACTTTTCTCTCCAAGTGTATCCACCAAACACCCTCCCCAAGGCCTGTATTTATACATGGTGAAATAAGGCAGTTTCGAAGGTTGAGGAGGTTGAGACAGTTAAGGAGATTACGATAAATAGCTTAACTAATCTCAAGTAATCGCATGTTTTTATTTTTAATGTCAAAGGGACATATCCGCGGGTATCAAGACCAACAACTCGCGTATGATCCGCGAGTTGCATATATATAGGGTCACGGATATGACTTGACATAATTAAAAAGTCAAAGTAACTAGCTGGATGGGTGAGGAATTTATTTTGTAATAAGCCCATCTATAGTGTTTTGGGCAACCCTCAATCCATAGATGTCCTTTTGTGTGCCAACATGAGGGATGTCGGCACTCAGATGGAGAGGTGCCATTCAGGTGGATAACAAACCTGTAATAGAGATGTCGATTACAATACACTCCAAAAGAGAAAGGAATTATAAAAGGTAATTAACAACCCTAACGAGTGCATCAAACTTGCAAAACATTAAATGACAAATGTGTTTATCCAAACTTTAGATGCCAAAAACCTCTTACTGTACTTTGCATGCAGGACATACCTCAATAATGAGCGTCTTCATGCCACCAAATAAGCCAATGCACTCAACAAAAAATTACAGTACCTCGGCACAAAAACAATCGATGAGCAAACACCGACCACGTTCTTTGCACCAACAACAAGGAAACTAACAAACATTAACAACACAAGGATGAAGAAACCATTGAATTACAGTTGAAGGACAAAATATTTAACATCCAACAACCATACTATGTTTTTTTATTCTACGAATAGAACATACCTCAGCAATGAGCGTCACCAGACCACCAGTCAAGCCGCAACAACTAGCAAAAGACCACAGCCAGAATAAACACATCAAAGCAGTCGGATTATTTTCAATCAAAAATAGAAATAGGGCGGGGCATGTGCGTTCTCTTCAAATACTAGAGATTTTATCCATGACATATCATAGATTAATGCATAGATATGCACACACATATATATGCGGGAAAACCCAACCATATTAAAATGACTACTCGTATTATTGGCTATGACTGGTTGTTGCAATGATTGGTAGGATACAAGTACTTGGCAATGATGTGTTATGTGAGGTGGAGATCTGGTTTAAGTTCATATGGGTTGAAATAGTCTTTCCCAATGGTTACCCTGCAACGCTCTGATCAATATGTACTTAGAAAACCAGAAACAACACCTTCGGAAATCATTCAACTCTTGGAGGCGAACGAACACTATGTGCCGTAGGAAACACTTTCTTAAGTCACAGGCAGACTATGAAACCTTTACTTTATATCCTTGACTTACCTTTAAGTGCATACAATCTATACACCTTCAGAGCTAGGCATGAGAGCTAGGCATGTTTGCACCACTTGCCATCAAAAAACCACAGTACCTTAGCAAAACAACACCCAACGAGCAGATGTTGACCCATTTCTTCGCAACAACAAGAAAACTGACAAACATGGAGACAATCACAACAAGCAAAAAAATCTTAAGAACCATGGTGCTTGGCCACGAGCAAAAACCAACAGCATAGACCAACACCAAAGTACTCGACCAAATGAAAATCAACACCAGAAAATGCCCCAAACAACCACACCACAAAAGAAAAAACATCGACCCTCCCTTAGATGCTCGTGCCTCGAAGGCCATTAACACTTATCACTGATCGAGTAGCAATTAAAACCCCAAACCACCATGCCACCAAAGAAAATTTGTCAACCCTCCCTTGGATGCTTGTGCCTCGAATGCCATTAACACATGCTCATGCCTCGAACACCATTAACACCTGTCACCGACCAAGCAACAATTAAAACCCCGCACATAGCATAATAAATGCTCTATACACATCATATGACAACACAATAAATCAATAATCTAACCCACGGTTAGAATTTCAAAATTATTCACCCTGTGAAAAAGAAATTTGATGACAATTTTTGTATTTTTAATGCCTTTCACTTTACCTTTTCTATAAATTCATGATTGTCAAATTTGTTTTGTATTTTTATATGAAATTTCAACATAAAAATTTTGATAACTCCATTTAAATAAAAAAATCTATACACAGGTATGCCATTTTACCATTGCGGGTATACAAAGGTCTGCCATTTTACCATTGCAAGAGTACTTTGGATGCTTTGAAATCTTAAATGCAGTTTAGTTGGATTTGTAGATCTTCTAGCTAAAACCTTGGTAAAATGATTTTACGGGTGTAACAAAAAAATTAAGCTAACTTGTTTGAATTTTACAAACAAAAAGCTAAAGTTTTTATAAAATTCTAATTTTAGTAATTTTTTATTATTTTATTTTAAATTTTATATAAATTCATAGAAATATCATTTTATTATACACAAACTTAAAATCAAATTTATGATAAAATTTAATTTCTTATGCAACTAAATTACATCATTTAAATATTTATTTTATAACAATTTATATTCCATAAATTAATGCTTTAATCACATTTTGATTTCCATTTATCTGAAATTATACTATCAAAATTATTTATTTTAAGAAAATATCAATTTGATACAAATTATATTTTATTAACGAATACTTTAATCACATTTCCATTTGGAAATATATTTAGTCATTACTGAGATGAAAACATAGAACAATAACAACTATTCCATTAGATTTATTAATTCATAACATTTTAAATTAAGAAAGTTTATTGTAAAGATTAAACAGATCATATATGAATCATGATAAGTTTTGTCTGCCATTTTAAACATTAAATTAAACGGATCATGTCGGATCATGATAAGTTTTGTCTGTTGTTTCGGGAAGCCATCTCCCAAGGCTGGAGTGGATAACGCACACATTTGGTGATTACAAATAGCAAAGCAGTCTAAGAAATATCGGGTTAAATTCTTAAGATTTTACAATTTATTTGTAATTTTATTTTAATATTTTGTGTAAATCTATTTTAATATTTAAAAATACAATTTTAAATAATAAAATATCGCAATTTAAATAAAAATTATATAACATAATTCTAATATAAATCAAGATGTGAAATTATTTATTTGAAAAACCAAATAAAAAAAGTATTTATTTGGATTTATCCCAATACCAACCTAAATCCCTATAAACCACAATTCCAACCTAAATCAGATCTATCCCAATTCCAACTTAAATCGCTTAAAACCCCAATTCCAACATAAATCGCTAAGATTTTTGGGCTAGATAAAGTTCACTTTTAATTTATTGTTTTCTCTATTTTTCATTTAATGTGATTATTTTAAAACGTGTTGAGATATAGTTATATTCTATAATTACAATTCCTCTAGTTCCAATTTGTTGGAGAAATGTAATTACTCGTAGATCAGTACGCAACTTCTAGCCGACTTTGTCAGAGGCCGTACAAGTCGAAATCTTGTCTGTCAATCTGACAAGGAGGAAAAGTCCACATGTAGGCAGCACAGTCCAGTCGAATTTATTTCAGAAGCTAAGTTGTTAGGTAGATTGTAATTACAGTCTTTAATGGCAGGTCAGTCGACCCATGCTGTAGCAATTTTCAAATTGCCTATAAATAGAAGAAGCATTTTTTGTAAATCAGTTGAACACAGGAACACAGAGACAGTCACACTGAGCAGAGGAACTTAGGGTGAGGAAGAACAGTTGAAGCTCAAGCTTCTGTGCATGTAATTTAGTCGAAGAGCTGAAGCTCTATAGACCGACGAGTCTGGACAGACAAGTCTGGACCGACCATTTTGTAACCGACAAGTTTGTATTACTTTGTATTTCAGCATAGTTAATATATGAAATAGTTTGTGGTTGAATGCATGATTATTTGGCCGCACATGTTTCCAGATTTACTCCTGTAAATGTCTTTTACAGTTACTGTTAAGTGAAAGAACAAGAACCCAAAAAAATCTCACCGCATGAAAGTTCCAGGTTTTACGGCACATTGATCGACTCAAGTCTTCCTACATATTTGGCACATGTTTCTCATAAGTTATTTGGATTTGTAAATGTGTCTATTTTACTTCATTTTACTCACAGGTGAAAAGCATTTGTAATTTCTTAAGTCCTTAGACTAAGAAACATATTATGCAGATTTCGACCAAAGTGAGCCGACTAGAGTGGTCAGTTGGTCAGCCGACTAAAGCAGCCAACTTGGTCGGAGAGTCGACTTAGTCGAAGGTCCGACTTGGTCGGAGTAAAAGTGGTCGAGGTAAAAATCAGTCGGATAAGTAAGTCGGAGTAATTTTGGTCGAGTGAAGGACCGACTAAAATTTATAAACTTGTCTAGTCGGACATAGACAAGTTTCACCCGACTGGTGAAAAAGAAAAGTGGTCGGCGTGAAAAGTAAAAGCGAAAATTTGAAATTTGACTGAGCCCTAAACCCAAGTTTAGTCGGCTCGGTTTTGGCTATCTGGTATTAGAGCAAGGTTATATCAGAGCAAAGTTTATATCAGCCCAAGATTTTAGGAAAGAAATCTTGTCTTAAAAAGTGGAAATTAATTTTCTAAGGAAAGTTAATTAAAAAAATTAAAAATGGCTTTCACTTCTGGTTCATTGCAACCTCCAAGTTTTACAGGAAAGAATTATGAATATTGGTCTTTAACAATGAAGGCTTTATTCAGAGGACAAGATGTTTGGGAGATAGTCCAGCATGGTTATGCAGAACCAGCAGACATGACAGCATATAACAATCTCACACAGGCTGAGAAAGATGTCTTGAGAGAATATAGGAAGAAATATGGAAAAACTCTGTTTTTCATACATCAAGCTGTGCATGAGAGCATACTCCCAAGAATAGCAGCATCGACTAATGCCAAGGAAGCATGGGATACATTGGAGACTGCCTATCAAGGTTTGACTAAGGTAAAGACATCCAAGCTGCAGATTCTGAGAAAAGACTTTGAATCTCTGTGCATGAAAGATTCAGAGAATGTAGACACATTCTACACCAGAGTTGTTGGGTTGATAAACCAACTGAAATCTCATGGAGAACCCGTATCAGACCAAAGGGTTGTTGAATAAATTCTCAGAAGTCTTCCCCCAAGATTTGAAAGTCTGGTTGTGACCTTAGAGGAACACACAGACATGTCGACATTTTCCATTGATGAGTTGCAAGCTTCACTCATCAATCATGAACACAGAATCAACAGATCACAGACATCATTGGAAGGTGCATTTGCAGCACAGTCATCCATAAGCCGTGGTAGAGGCAGGGGCAGAAACAACTTCAGAGGCAGAGGAAGAAGTTCTTCAAGAGGAGGACGAGGCAGAAGTCCTGCAAATGTCGGTGGCAGAGGAGATAACCAGAACCCAAGTCAGCCAAGTAGCCAGAGGTTTGATAAATCAAAAATTCAATGTCATTACTGTAAGAAGTTTGGTCATTGTGCATATGAATGCAGGAAAAAGCAATATGACCAAGGAAGACAAAGCCCAAGTCAGTCGACCAGCACCAACATGTCGACAGGAGCAATGTTAATGGCATCGACATCTCCACTTGAATGCAATGCTGTTCAAGAAAGTCCACATGACATATGGTACCTAGACTCAGGATGCAGCAACCATATGACTGGTAATTTAAATCTGTTTTCCAGTCTAGACACTTGAGTTAAAACTGATGTTACACTTGGAAACAATGTCCAAGTTACTGTCTTAGGAAAAGGCACTGTTGATATTCTAACCAAACAGGGGGAGAGTAAGTATATCCCTGATATCTATCATGTCGAAGGTCTGAAACATAATCTGTTAAGCATTGGACAGCTGTTACAAAAGGGCTACAGAGTCTACATGGAAGATGAACACTGTGTGATCAAAGACAAGCGTCCAAGCGACCAGCTGATAGCAAAAGTGCCAATGACAAGCAACCGCTTGTTTCCATTGAGGATAGTTCCCAACATAAAAGGGAAGACAAAGACAGGAGCTGCATTCAAGGCAGGAAGTGAAGAAACAGTCGAGATCCTTAACAAGAGAGAAAATTGCAGCGCTAATTTGCAAGCTGCATTTCAGACAGAAGTTCAGGATGAATCCTGGTTGTGGCATTTCAGATTTGGACATCTGAATTTTGGTGGGCTAAAGCTACTGCACACAAAGAACATGGTAAAGGGATTACCATTGATCGACAGACCAGAGAGGGTTTGTGAAGGCTGCATTTTTGGCAAGCAGCACAGAGAGACATTTCCAGTCGGAAAGTCCTATAGAGCACGCACACCACTTGAAATTTTGCACTCTGACATCTGTGGTCCAATGCAGACATCATCCATTGGTGGCTGCAAGTATTTTCTAACCTTTATTGATGACTACTCAAGAAAGACATGGGTATATTTCTTGAAACATAAATCTGATGCATTTGGTTATTTTCAGCAGTTCAAGGCACTCGTGGAGAACCAGAGTGGTCACCGCATCAAGATTTTAAGGACCGACAGAGGAGGTGAATATGTTTCAAATGAATTTCTGAATTTTTGCAAGACCCATGGCATACAGAAACAATTCACAGCAAGGTATACACCTCAGCAGAACGGTATTGCTGAACGGAAGAACAGAACCATCATGGAGATGGCACGCAGCATGTTGGCAGCCAAGAATTTGTCAAATGAGTATTGGGGTGAAGCAGTCGCAACTGCCGTTTACATTATGAACCGATGTCCGACAAAGAGTGTGAAGAACAAAGTTCCCCAAGAAGCATGGACAGGTATGAATCATAGTGTTTCACATTTAAAAGTTTTTGGTTGTGTTGCATATGCTCATATTCCAGATGAGCTGAGAAAGAAGCTAGACAAGAAGGGACAGAAATGTATTTTTGTCGGCTATTCAGAAGACACAAAAGCATACAAGTTGTATGACCCCGTCACAAGGAAAGTGATAATCAGTTGAGATGTTCAATTTGTTGAGAATGAATCATGGGATGGAACTGTCGACATAAATATCAAAATTGTGTCGAACATCGACAATGATGATATGGAAGAGGAAGTGGTTCAAATACCACATGTAAGTCAACCGGTCAGAGCACCGTCGACCCCCATGACACCAAGACATGGTTCAGCACAAGGACCATCGACACAAGTAGCAGCTCAAGCTACACCGACAAGTACACCAAGAGGACAGCAGACTCCATCAAGCATTTCGTCGAGGTCGACATCGACAGAACCGGTGAAGACAAGAAGTCTGTGAGAGATATATGAAGCTGGTACACCTAATTCATTCTCTCTGTTTGCATTATTTTCCCCTATATATGATCCACTAACATTTGAAGAAGCTGTTGAAGAAGAAGTATGGGCACAAGCCATTGATGAAGAAATAGAATGCATTGAGAAAAACCAGACATGGGAACTGGTCGATGTACCAACAGACAAGGATGTAATCAGTGTCAAATAGTTTTATAAGACAAAGCAAGATGCTAATGGGAATGTGCAAAAGCACAAAGCAAGAATGGTAGCAAGAGGGTTCACACAGCAACCCGGCATCGACTTCAATGAAACGTTTGCACCTGTTGCACGCATGGATACAGTTAGAACAGTTTTGGCCACTGCTGCACAAACCAAATGGCATGTTCATCAAATGGATGTCAAGTCGGCATTCTTAAATGGCTATCTAGAAGAGGAAGTATATGTGGAACAGCCACAAGGGTATGAAGTTCTAGGTCAAGAGCACAAAGTCTACAGGCTGAAAAAGGCACTCTATGGTTTGAAGCAAGCTCCTAGAGCGTGGTACAGTCGAATTGATTCTTATCTCATTGAAAATGGATTTCACAGAAGTGAAAGTGAACCGACTTTGTACACCAAAGTCGATGAGCAAGGTAAGATGTTAATTGTCTGCCTATATGTAGATGATTTAATATTTACTGGTGATTATGGCATAGCAGATTTTAAAACAGTCATGGAAAGTGAATTTGAAATGACTGATCTGGGGCTTATGAAGTTTTTTCTGGGCATTGAAGTTCAGTAGTCTGAAAGTGGTATTTTTATATCACAGTCTAAGTATGCAAGTGAAGTTTTAAAAAGGTTTAACATGTCTAAATGCAAGACAACCCCAACACCAGTAATAACAGGCTTAAAATTGAGCAAGGATGATGAAGGATCCACTGTAGATCCTACGCTGTTGAAAAGGCTTGTTGGCAGCCTTATGTATTTGACAGCAACAAGACCAGACATTATGTATGGAGTAAGTCTGATCTCAAGGTTCATGGAGTCACCAAAATATTCACATTGGAAAGAAGGTAAAAGAATTTTGAGGTATGTAAGTGGCACAAAAGACCTTGGCATTATGTATTCAACCTCAGAAAATTTTAAACTCATTGGTTACACTGACAGTGACAATGGAGGCAGCATAGATGACAGGAAAAGCACATCTGGGTACACATTTCATTTTGGTACAGGTGTTCTTTCATGGGCTTCAAAGAAACAACCCATAGTAACTCTATCTTCAGCTGAAGTAGAGTATGTTGCAGCAACAAGTGCTGCATGTCAAGCTGTCTGGATGAGAAGAGTCTTAAAAGACTTGTCACAGAACCATCAAGAACTGACAACAATCTTCTGTGACAACAATTCAGCCATAGCATTATCAAAGAATCATGTGTTTCACAAGAGAACCAAGCACATTGACACAAGGTTTTATTTTATAAGAGAGTTGGTAAACGACAAGGAAATTTGTTTGGAATTTTGCAGGTCTGAAGACCAACTGGCCGACATCTTCACAAAGCCATTGGCAAAGGACACATTCCAGTATCTGCGTAGTTATCTTGGAATGACAAGTTTTGCACAGTGAACTCTGTCATAAACAGAGCATGTCTAAGCTCTGAGACATTTTGTAAATTTTGTTTTAAAAATCCCCATCTGCTCATAATTAAGGGGGAGTGTTGGAGAAATGTAATTACTCGCAGATCAGTACGCAACTTCCAGCCGACTTTGTCAGAGGCCGTACAAGTCGAAATCTTGTCTGTCAGTCTGACAAGGAGGAAAAGTCCACATGTAGGCAGCACAGTCCAGTCGAATTTATTTAAGAAGCTAAGTTGTTAGGTATATTGTAATTACAGTCTTTCATGGCAGGTCAATCGACCCATGCTGTAGCAATTTTCAAATTGCCTATAAATAGAAGAAGCATTTTTTGTAAATCAGTTGAACACAGGAACACAGAGACAGTCACACAGAGCAGAGGAACTTAGGGTGAGGAAGAACAGTTGAAGCTCAAGCTTCTGTGCATGTAATTTAGTCGAAGAGCTGAAGCTCTATAGACCGACGAGTCTGGACAGACAAGTCTGGACCGGCCAGTTTGTAACCGACAAGTTTGTATTACTTTGTATTTCAGAATAGTTAATATATGAAATAGTTTGTGGTTGAATGCATGATTATTTGGCCGTACATGTTTCCAGATTTACTCCTGTAAATGTCTTTTACAGTTACTGTTAAGTGAAAGAACAAGAACCCAAAAAAATCTCACCGCGTGAAAGTTCCAGGTTTTACGGCACATTGGTCAACTCAAGTCTTCCTACATATTTGGCACATGTTTCTCATAAGTTATTTGGATTTGTAAATGTGTCTATTTTACTTCATTTTACTCACAGGTGAAAAGCATTTGTAATTTCTTAAGTCCTTAGACTAAGAAACATATTCTGCAGATTTCGACCAAAATGAGCCGACTAGAGTGAGCCGACTAGAGTGGTCGGTTGGTCAGCCGACTAAAGCAGCCAACTTGGTCGGAGAGTCGACTTAGTCGAAGGTCCGACTTGGTCGGAGTAAAAGTGGTCGAGGTAAAAATCAGTCGGATAAGTAAGTCGGAGTAATTTTGGTCGAGTGAAGGACCGACTAAAATTTATAAACTTGTCTAGTCGGACATAGACAAGTTTCACCCGACTGGTGAAAAAGAAAAGTGGTCGGCGTGAAAAGTAAAAGTGAAAATTTGAAATTTGAATGAGCCCTAAACCCAAGTTTAGTCGGCTCGGTTTTGGCTATCACAATTTATAAATCGCCTGGCCTGTACATAACTGGTGCCCTTCTTACAGAGTATTACAGAAGAATATCACAAGAGCTACATTTCCTCTACTGTCTGAAAAATATTTTTGAGAGGCAGCTCTACATCCACCAGTAATAAACTATCATGGGCTGTAACACACTGAAAATTATGGAATTCCAGACTTCCATTGGTCACTGTTTGCTACTTTGATGGCCTAGGGAAAACCCGAGAAAAATTTTGTCGCCCTGCGGTTAAGAAACGTGGAGAATGGAAAATATTGGGCATAGGGGAAAGGGAAAGTTTAATTAGAAAGAGAAGTAATTTAGTTGTGAATGCTTTTACCTGTTTATACTTATACTTGTGGACAACTCTGTAACTAATGAATTTGAATTTGAGTGTCTTTCCATAAAGTTGAACCTTTTTTCACTGCCCTCCAAGTCTTCACGATTCTCCAACTTCCATGACCACTCACAACACGTCCACTCTCTCTCCACACTCCAGCGCGCATTAAATTGAGATGGCACTCAAAGAAATTAGGAACTTAAAGAAATCGAGCAGAGGGATGATCTCAGAATCATGGCGGAGGGAGCTTAGACGGTGAGTGTGAATCGGTATAATAAGTAGACGCAATGTTACCAGCAATGAACCTGGTGGCTGTAGGCGAACAATACTCTACATGCAGTAGAGCATTTAATGCGACGGCTGTCGCACTGTCCGCCGTCGGATCCATCCGGCGGACAGTGCGGCCGCCATCGCATTAAATACTCTACTGCATATAGAGTATTGCTCGCCGTGGCTATAAGCCTCCGCACATGATAAGAAAATGTGCGCTTTCAAGCGAGCTGAGCTGTAATCATCACGGCCTTGCTTCATAATGAAGCCCATAGCCAGCCTGGGCCTCTCACAAAATCCTGCAAACTGTCAAATATACATTATTGTTAGCCAATAAAATCACGGAGTAGTTTAACGGGTAGACGATTTCGCCCGATGTTAGACTACTCCGTCCATCGTCTCCGTTAACAGGCTCTATTAACCGGTCCTTTCCGTTTTCGTTTCCGTGAGCATTCTTCACCGGGTCCCACATGATCCCTCCAACCTTTCTGCTCTTATTACAGAGATAGCTTCCAACGCAGACTTAGCTTCAATTTGTTTTTTCAACTGCAAAACAGTAGCCTCCAGATTTTTTTTATCAAGATTCACTGCCTTACACTCATCTTCTTTTCCAAAAATTTCGGTATTGAATCTTTCTTCAGCTTCAAGCAATTATTTACGTGCTTGAGAAATCACAGCTTGGTATTCCCTATACTTCATTCCATGCTCTAATTCCATCATTGCATTTTCTTGAAGTATATCCTCCAACCTCTGTGCTCTTCTTACAGACACAGCTTCCAACGCCTACTTTTGAGCTTCCATGCTAGCCAATTTTTTACTGCACTCATTCAAATAGGCCTTTAAAGATTTCGTTTCAGTACTTACTTCTGTATTTGTCTGCTCAGTGACCCTTTCTTGCTAACCGTCAAGACGAGGTTTCTTTGTAGCTCTGCAAGCCTGCTCAACAGGTTCTCCTTCTCGACAATAAGAGCTTCCTGTGCCATTTGGCTACTTCTACTGATTTCGGCAGTCTCGTTTTTGGCAGCTACAATCTGTGATAAAAGAACATCCTTTTCCAATTTCCCACCTTTATTGTTTTCCTCTAGTTCTGCAGACCTGGCTTTAATTTGATTTTTCAACTGCAAAATTTCGTTATTGAATCTTTCTTCAGATTCAAGCAATTGTTTACCTGTTTGAGAAATTGCAGTTTGGTATTCACTATACTTCCTTCCATGCTCTTCTTCCATCGCTGCATTTTGTTTAATTAAATCCTCCAACCTTTCAGCTCTTATTACAGACACAGCTTCCAACGCCTGCTTTTCAGCTTCCATGCTAGCCAATTTTTTACTATACTCATTCACATGGGCTTTTAAAGATTCTGTTTCAGTACTTAGTTCTCTATTTGTCTCGCTCAATGACCCTTTCTCGCTAACCGTCAACTCCAGCTTTGTTTGTAGCTCTGCGAGCCTGCTCAACAGGTTCTCCTTCTCGGCATTAAAAGCTTCCTGTGCCATTTGGCTACTTCTACTGATATCGGCAGTCTTCTTTTCCGCTGCAGCAATCTGTGATAGAAGCATATCCTTTTCCAATTTCGCATTTTTATTGCTTTCCTCTAATTCTGTAGCAATATGTGATACAAGCATATCCTTTTCAAATTTCACATTTTTATTGCTTTCCTCAAATTCTGTAGATCTCGCTTCAATTTGTCTTTTCAATTGCAAAACAGTAGCCTCGAAATTCTTTCGCATGCCCTTCTTGTTATTTCCTGTCATCTTGTTCACTGAAGAGGCTACTGCTTACGGAACTCCAATATTTCAATACCTCTTTCTTGAAACCATGATGGTTTGGGTCCCTCTGCTTTGCAATCAGATATCCAATGGAGGGATGAACAATGGAATGATACCTACTCTGCCACTAAACATCGAGGTGACGGACGGGAACGACGGATCTGTAGGGATCATGTGGGACCCGGTGAAGAATGCTCACGGAAACTAGAACGGAAAGGGCCAGAGGGGTTGACGGTTAATAGAGCCTGTTAACAGAGACGGTGGACGGAGTAGTCTAACGCCGGGCGAAATCGTCGACCCGTTAGACTACTCCATAAAATCACTCCAGCTACTATTAATTTAAATTTGATAAAAGGAGAATGAGGGATGAGCTTTTTAAAACTCAAGTACTGAAAAGGGACATGGGTTATGTCATCAAAGCTGGGCTTAATGTGCGGAGCCTATGTAATAGAACTTGAAGGAAGACCGAATACCCAGTCCCACTTCCCGAGACCGGCCTCAAACTCGGCGATAAATAAATGGTAAAGTCTAGAAGAGCGACGATTTTTCCCGGACGGTGAGATTCTTGGCGAAATCTTCCGGTGAATAATATTTAACATGCACCATAGTAATAAATGCTATGGCAGCTGTATTGTGGGTTGTTGGATCTCAAACAAGTTGAGATCTAACGATCCACAATGCAGCCGCCGCAACATTTATCACTCTGCTGCATGTAAAATATTTGTTGCCAAATCTTCCGGCCCCTTGTTCAAACTGGTACTAGGCCCAGTGCCGTCTCGTCATCCTCCATGACTCGATATGCTCCCATCAAGTTCGTACAGGGGCCATACATCCTCAGTGACTCCGTCTACTATCCCAGTTTCCGGCAATTCATCCTCCGACTTCAAAGTTCAACCGGACGTCGTTACAGTTATCAGCGTTTGCATCATATCAAGGCATCGTCAAATTGGAGTGTACTCTCTATATTATTTAATGCATCCCAAATTTCAAATTTTGAATGTAGTATGCGGCCTTCCATTTTCCCTCAAAACCAAAACTGCTCAAAAAAATAGTGAGTGTCATTCAATTCAAATTGATGCAGAGCGATAGAAGAGGAGCCTAGAACAGCAGGAGCTAATAGATGCATGGCTCTGGCAGAAGAACATGGCCCCAGGGGACCAGGGGACACGCATACGCACAGATGTTTGCCTCCAACAGGGTGAAGAATATGAATGTCGGATACCCCGTTCAATAGCATAAACTTTGGAGATGACGAGATCTGATGCCTGGAAATAACACGATTCTCATAGCCAGATGATAGTGAAAGGCTAGGTGAGTTGCCAGTAGTCCTACCACCATCAGTAGCATTAAGAAGCAGAGGTACAAGCAGCAGTAAAGGTGGTTTACCTAATTTCCCTCTAATCTGTTGACCTAGGAAGCAGTTTAAGTTGAATCATCATTAGTTACAGAGGCAGTTGCTCGAGCAAAGCAAAATGTTATGAATTTTAAAATTGGTCAAGGCTCTAAAATCCGTTATAGAATATATTTTACAATGAATTTTAAAATTGGTCAAGGCTCTAAAATCCGTTATAGAATATATTTTACAGGCCCAAATCACTGCTTATGTGCCTCATATTTCAATCAGAGATATGATATGCCAACCAGAACCAAGAACCAAAGCACTGCCTGGAGCTTAAGTGGGAAGCGCGGGATCAATGACAATGCGCAGCTGACCTAGTTCTAGCTAGTTCTGAAGCGCGGATGCTTAGGGGTGTTGTGGATGAATGCACATACACCAGTATTTAAATCATTACTGGAGGAGGCACAAATACTATTGGTTTGAACAGCTCAATTGTAATGGTTTGGTTCGTTGGAGGGTAAAATGCATATTTATTTCTGCAAAGTCAACTGTAATTGTTTGTTCGAGGGTAAAATGCATATTTCTTTCTGCCCCTACCCAATGGTTAACATGTGTAGATCGTGTAAATGCACCCCAAAACCTTATACGTAAATCTCCATCTTTTGAACAATTTCTATATATCTTCTATTCAATCGACCGACCGTTTAGAGGACATGTACCAACTCCTCCCACCATTAAAAAATGACAAATGACATATATGTATTTTATCATTTTAGGTGTTAATCAAAACCAAGTCAACTAAACTTGAGTTTACCGCAGTTAATATTAAAATTACCTCTTTTTTCTTTTTCACTTGTCGGGTGAAACTTGTCTATATCCCGGCTAGACAAGTCTATCAACTTTGGTCGGCCTTTCGACTCCACTTTCGACTTACTTATCAGTTCTACTGACTGAATTTTACCTCGACCACTTGTCACTTCGAAGTTGGATGACTTCGACCTCTAAGTAGGCTCACCTCTTCGACCTCTCAAGCCGGCTTACTCAACCGACATTGTTGGTTCACTTTGGTCGAAATCTACAGAGTAAGTTTCTTAGTCTAAAGACTCAAGAAATTACAAATGTTTTTCACCTGTGAGTAAGATGAAGTAAAATGGACACATTAACAAATCCAAATAACTTATAAAAAACATATGCCCAAATATGTAGGAAGACTTGAGTCGACCAATGTGCAGTAAGAAACTTAGTCTAAAGACTTAAGAAATTACAAATGCTTTTCACCTGTGAGTAATAAGATGAAGTAAAATGGACACATTAACAAATCCAAATAACTTATAAAAAACATATGCCCAAATATGTTGGAAGACTTGAGTCGACCAATGTGCCGTAAAACTTGGAACTTTCACGGAGTGAGAGCTTTATGGGTTCTTGTTCTTTCACTCAACCATAATGGTAAAAGACATTTACACAAGTAAATTTGGAAATATTGTGCAGCAAAATAAACATGCATTCAACCATAAACTATTTCATATATATAACTATGCAGAAATAACAAAGATATTACAAACTTGTCTGTCCAGACTTGTCCGCTCACCGACTCATCCTTTTACAGAGCTTTCGCTCTTCCACTGAATCACTTACACAGAAGCTTGAGCTTCGACTTCTCTTTCTCTCTTCTTCTCACCCTGAGTTCCTCCACTGTCTAACTTGATTTACAATTCGCTTCTACTATTTATAGGCAACCTGAAAATTGCTTCTACATGAGTTGACTGACTCTCCATTAAAGGCTGTAATAACTATCTACCTAACAACTTAGCTTCAGAAATAAATTCGACTGGTTTACATTGCCGAATCGTGGACTCTTCCCTCTTGTCATACTGACCGACAAGATCTTGACTGATACAAAATTTTACAGAGTCGGCTAAGAGTCAGGTACGGATATGCCAGTAATTACTTTTTCCAACACTCCCCATTAATTATGAGCAGATGGGGATTTTTAAAAAACAAAATTTACAAAATGTTTCAGAGCTTAGACATGCTCTGTTTATGACAGAGTTCACTATGGAGAACTTGTCATTCCAAGGTAACTACGCAGATACTGGCATGTATCCTTTGTCAATGGTTTTGTAAAGATGTCTGCAAGTTGATCTTCAGACTTGCAAAATTCCAAACAAATTTTCTTGTTGTTCACCAACTCTCTTATGAAATGAAACTTTGTGTCAATATGCTTGGTTCTGTTGTGAAACGCATGATTCTTTGATAATGCTATGGCTGAATTGTTGTCACAGAAGATTGTTGTCGGTTATTGATGGTTCTGTGACAAGTCTTTTAATACTCTCCTCATCCAGACAGATTGACATGCAGCACTTGCTGCTGCAACATACTCTGCTTCAGCTGAAGACAAAGTTACGATGGGTTGTTTCTTTAAAGCCCATGAAACAATACCTGTACCAAAATGAAATGTGTACCCAGATGTGCTTTTCCTGTCATCTATGCTGCCTCCATTGTCATTGTCAGTGTAACCAATAGGTTTAAAATTTTTTGAAGTTGAATACATAATACCAAGGCCTTTTGTGCCACTTACATACCTCAGAATTCTTTTACCTGCTTGCCAATGTGAGTCTTTTAGTGACTCCATGAACCTTGAGATCAGAATTACATCATACATAGTGTTTGGTCTTGTCGCTGTCAAATACATAAGGCTGCCAACAAGCCTTTTGAACAGTGTAGGATTGACAGTGGATCCTTCATCATCTTTGCTTAATTTTAAACCTGTTATTATTGGTGTTGGGGTTGTCTTGCAATTAGACATGTTAAATCTTTTTAAAAAATCACTTGCATACTTTGTCTGTGATATAAAAATACCACTTTCAGACTGTTGAACTTCAATGCCCAGAAAAAACTTCATAAACCCTGGATCAGTCATTTCAAATTCACTTTCCATGACTGCTTTAAAATCTGCTATGCCAAAATCACCAGTAAATATTAAATCATCTACATACAAGCAGACAATTAACATCTTACCTTGCTCATTCACTTTAGTGTACAATTTCGGCTCACTTTTACTTCTGTTAAATCCATTTTCAGTGAGATAGGAATCAATCCGACTGTACCAAGCTCTAAGAGCTTGTTTCAAACCATAGAGTGCCTTTTTTCAGCATGTACACTTTATGCTCTTGACTTGGAACTTCATACCCTTGTGGTTGTTCCACATATACTTCCTCTTCTAGATAACCATTTAAGAATGCCGACTTGACATCCATTTGATGAACATGCCATTTATTATGTGCAGCTATGGCCAAAATAGTTCTGACTGTATCCATGCGTGCAACAAGTGCAAATGTTTCATTGAAATCTATGTCGGGTTGCTGTGTGAACCCTCTTGCTACCATTCTTGCTTTGTGCTTTTGCACATTCCCATCAACATCTTGCTTTGTCTTATAAATCCATTTGACGCTGATTACATATTTGTCTTTTGGTACATTAACCAATTACCATGTCTAGTTCTTCTCAATGCATTCTATTTCTTCATCCATGGCTTGTGCCCATACTTCTTCTTCAACAACGTCTTCAAATTTTAGTGGATCATATATAGGAGAAAATAATGCAAAGAGAGAGAATGAATTTGGTGTACCAGCTTCATATATCCCTAGCATACTTTTTGTCTTCACCGGTTTTGTCAATGTTGACCTTGACGAAATGCTTGATGGAGTCTGTTGTCCTCTTGGTGTGCTTGTCGGTGTAGCTTGAGCTGCTACTTGTGTCGATGGTCCTTGTGCTGAACCATGTCATGGTGTCATGGGAGTCGACGGTGCTGCGACTGGTTGACTTAGATGTGGTATTTGAACCACTTCCTCTTCCATATCATCATTGTCGACATTCGACACAATGTTAACATTTATGTCAATAGTTCCATCCCATGATTCGTTCTCGACAAATTGAACATCTTGATTGATTATCACTTTCCTTGCGACAGGATCATACAACTTGTATGCTTTTGTGTCTTCTGAATAGCCGACAAAAATACATTTTTGTCCCTTCTTGTCTAGCTTCCTTCTGAGCTCATCTGGAATATGAGCATATGCAACACAACCAAAAACTTTTAAATGGGAAACCTTATGATTCATACCTGTCCATGCTTCTTGGGGAACTTTGTTCTTCACACTCTTTGTCGAACACCGGTTCATAATGTATACGGCAGTTGCGACTGCTTCACCCCAATATTTAATTGGCAAATGCTTGGCTGCCAACATGCTGCATGCCATCTCCATGATGGTTCTTTTCTTTCTTTCGGCAATACCATTCTGTTGAGGTGTATACCATGCAGTGAATTGTTTTTGTATGCCATGGGTCTTGCAAAAATTTAGAAATTCATTTGAAACATATTCACCTCCTCTATCGGTCCTTAAGATCTCGATGTGGTGTCCACTCTAGTTCTCCATGAGTGCCTTAAACTGTTGAAAATAACCAAATGCATCAAATTTATGTTTCAGAAAATATACCCATGTTTTTCTTAAGTAGTCATCAATAAAAGTTAGAAACTACTTGCAGCCACCAATGGATGATGTCTGCATTGGACCACAAATATCAGAGTGTACAATTTCAAGTGGTGTGCGTGCTCTATAAGACTTTCCAACTGGAAAAGTCTCTCTATACTGCTTTCCAAAAATGCAGCCTTTATAAACCCTCTTTGGTCTGTCGATCAATGGTAATCCCTTCACCATATTCTTTGTGTGCAATAGCTTCATCCCACCAAAATTTAGATGTCCAAATCTGAAATGCCACAACTAGGATTCATCCTCAACTTCTGTCTGAAATGCAGCTTGAAAATTAGCGCTGCATTTTTATTTGTCGTCGAGGAGCTCGACTGTTTCTTCACTTCCTGCCTTGAATGTAGCTCCTGTGTTTGTCTTCCCTTTCATGTCGGGAACTGTCCTCAATGGAAATAAGTGGTTGCTTTTCATTGGCACATTTGCTATCAGCTGGTCGCTTGGATGCTTGTCTTTAATCACACAGTATTTCCATGTAGACTCTGTAGCCTTTTTGTATCAGTTGTCCAATGCTTAACAAATTATGTTTCAGACCTTCGACATGATAGACATCAGGGATATACTTACTCTTCCCCTGTTTGGTTAGAATATCAATAGTGCATTTTCCTAAGACAGTAACTTGGACATTGTTTCCAAGTGTAACATCAGTTTGAACCGAATTGTCTAGACTGAAAACAAGTTTAAATTACCAGTCATGTGATTGTTGCAGCCTGAATCTAAGTACCATATGTCATGTGGACTTTCTTGAATAGCATTGCATTCAAGTGGAGATGTCGATGCCATTAACATTGCACTTGTCGAAGTGCTGGTGCTGGTCGACTGATTTGGGCTTTGCCTTCCTTGGTCATATTGCTTCTTCCTGCATTCATATGCATAATGACCAAATTTCTTATAATAATGACATTGGATTTTTTATTTATCAAACCTCTGGCCACTTGGCTGACTTGGGTTCTGATTATCTCCTCTACCACCGACATTTACAGGACTTCTGCCTCGTCCTCCTCTTGAAGAACTTCTTCCTCTGCCTCTGAAGTTATTTCTCCCCTTGCCTCTACCACGGATTATGGATGACTGTGTTGCGAATGCACCTTTCAATGATGGCTGTGTTCTGCTAAGTCTGTTTTCATGATTGATGAGTGAAGCTTGCAGCTCATCAATGGTAAATGTCAACATGTTTGTGTGTTCTTCTAAGGTCACAACCAAATTTTCAAATCTTGGGGGAAGACTTCAAAGAATTTTTTCAACAACCCTTCGGTCTTTTATGGCTTCTCCATGAGATTTCAATTGGTTTATCAACCCAACAACTCTGCTGTAGAATGTGTCTACATTCTCTGAATCTTTCATGGACAGAGATTCAAAATCTCTTCTCAGAATCTGCAGCTTGGATGTCCTTATCTTATCCAAACCTTGATAGGCAGTCTCCAATGTATCCCATGCTTGCTTAGCATTAGTTTTTGCTACTACTCTTGGGAGTATCTTTCATGCATAGCTTGATGTATGTAAAACAAAACTTTTCCATCTTTCTTCCTTTGTTCCCTCAAGACATCTTTCTCAGCCTGTGTGAGATTGTTATATGCTATCATGTCTGTTGGTTCTACATAACCATGCTGGACTATCTCCTAGACATCTTGACCTTTGAATAAATCCTTCATTGTTAAAGACCAATATTCATAATTATTTCCTGTAAAAATTGGAGTTTGCAATGAACTAGAAGTGGAAGCTATTTTTAATTTTTAATTAACTTTCCTTAGAAAATTAATTTTCCACCTTTTAAGACAAGATTTATTTCTTAAACCTTGCTCTGATACCAGTTAGCCAAAACCAAGCCGACTAAAATTGAGTTTCCCACTCAGTTAATATTAAAATTTAATTTTCACTTTTTCACGTCGACCTCTTTTTCTTTTTCACTTGTCGGGTGAAACTTGTCTATCTCCCGACTAGACAAGTCTATCAACTTTGGTCGGCCTTTCGACTCGACTGATTTACTTCGACTTACTTGTCAGTTCTACCAACTGAATTTTACCTCGACCACTTGTCACTTCGAAGTCGGCTGACTTTGACCTCTAAGTCATCTCACCTCTTCGGCCTCTCAAGTTGGCTGACCTCTTCGACCTCTCAAGTCGGCTTACTCAACCGACCTTGTCGGTTCACTTTGGTCGAAATCTACAGATTAAGTTTCTTAGTCTAAAGACATAAGAAATTACAAATGCTTTTCACCTGTGAGTAAGATGAAGTAAAATGGACACATTAACAAATCCAAATAACTCATAAAAAACATATGCCCAAATATGTAGGAAGACTTGAGTCGACCAATGTGCCATAAAACTTGGAATTTTCACGAGGTGAAAAATTTATGGGTTCTTGTTCTTTCACTCAACCGTAATGGTAAAAGACATTTACACAAGTAAATCTAGAAATATTGTGCAGAGAAATAAACATGCATTCAACCATAAACTATTTCATATATATAACTATGCTGAAATAACAAAGTATTACAAACTTGTCTATCCAGACTTGTCGGCTCACCGACTGATCCTTTTACAGAGCTTCGGCTCTTTGACTGAATCACTTACACAGAAGCTTGAGCTTCAACTTCTCTTTCTCTCTTCTTCTTACCCCGAGTTCCTCCACTGTCTAACTTGATTTACAATTTGCTTCTACTATTTATAGGCAACCTGAAAATTGCTTCTACATGAGTCGACTGACTCTCCATTAAAGACTGTAATAACTATCTACCTAACAACTTAGCTTCAGAAATAAATTCGACTGGTTTACATTGCCGAATTGTGGACTCTTCCCTCCTGTCAGATTGACCAACAAGATCTTGACTGATACAGAGTCGGCTGAGAGTCAGGTACGGATCTGCCAGTAATTACTTTTTCCAACATTAGGTTGCTACCAATACCATGGAGATTATCTTGTTAATTTTTAGACGGCCTACGTGAAATAACCAGGTTTTCACAATTCCATCAGATTCATCTTGGTGGCCATCCGTTTCGCACGCGGTAGACTATATTCTTCTTGGTACATCCAAGTTGGGATACCTTTCTTTCACTTGTGATACAAAACTTGAACAAAAATATTACGTAACACGAGTGCACAAAGACTATCCCAGACTTGTCAATGGAGGCACACCACACCAGACTTATGAAATGATGCCAATGGTAGCACACAACCAAACCTAAGAAAGAAATGGCGGTAAAGTATGGTAACCATGTATTGGTATAAAATCTATCTGGGCCAGACAATAATTCCTTTTTACCTTTCGCATTATCCGGCTGTAATATGTAAGGATCTGTATTAAAATATTATGAATTTAATTTGTTAGGAAGGGGATATAATACTCAGTTAAGTTTTACAAGGGTTAATATTATTTTTTTCTAAGTGTTTTTTAATTTTATTTTTTATTTAAAGTAATAATAACCAATTTTTTTTTACAAAATAAAATAGAGTGCATGGTCATAGTAAACCTTGATCACTGATTCGAGCCAGTGAGCATGATTTACCAACGAGAGCGGTCATCTGGCTTCTGGTCAACAGGTTCATAACTCCTTCAACTGGTTCCTCCTCCTCATAAACACGGGGTCGGGGATACATTAGTGCCACTTTTACACCTGTATGTATGCTCTGTCGATGGTCAAAAGGTAGTTCCTGAGACCCACAAATTATGAAGCACTCACCCACCCCCCCTTGCTAAAGTGTTGCTTCCTTCCCCGTTATCCTCTGCAGGATCCAACTAAAAAATGTATGCATAGAGCCCGCGCCCAGGGCCAGATAGGAAGTTAAATTGTGTGATTTCCTCTTTGTGGACACACTAAAAATACCCAACAACCCTTGTTAGGTTTGTATCAAAAAGAATGAAACAAACTTTATATAATTTAATACAAAGAAAAAGAAAAAAATTAAGTGTTAGAGAAGTATTAAATCTTAAATTTAATTAGATTAAGTTCTATGACAGAAGTATTAAATCTTAAATTTTATTTAAATTTAATTAAATAATTATAAATAAATTATTATTTTATTATCTAAATGATAATAATTTGTATATATATATATATTTAGTAGAATAAAATTTTAAAATAAAATTTGAAATATATAATATTTATAAAAAATAATATTATTTTATATTAGTTAAACATTATGTATGTAATTTTTTTTATAATTAAAGAGATAAAAAAACAACTCATATTTTGAGAGTAGTATTAAATCTTAAATTTAATTTTATATATATTTCAAAATATAAAATATTTTAAGTAATTGATGATGATAATGATCAGGCGGGGAGGGCTCTGCGGCGGATGTGAACCTGGGGCGTTTTTATGAGGACTTCATAAAGTGGGAGCCCATGGGGGCTCCACGGAGGACAGCGACGAGTATGGATTTTTTATAGTTTTCTCAAGCCAGACACGAAAGAAACAATCGGTCTTTTATCCGGATCATCAGAATGGCAAGGAACGGACGCGAACAACATGGAGAAAGGTGAGGGTTTACCGGAAGACATGGTAGACTATTCAGATGACCCATGGCACGGGTTACGCATCTTCACTCCTCCGAAAATCCCCATAATCCCGTCACCGAAATCTGTCCAGAACGCCCTAGAAAATCTGCCAGTTGGACTAGAGTCTAGTGTTTCGAACACGCCATCCTTTGCAGAGGAAGGTCTGTTAGGGATTTTTGCAGCACGGCCGTTAAACCCAACCATAGGAGGAGCACCCTTCTCCCTTTTTCATGCAAACCATCTCTCTCAAGATGCAGAAACCATTCGCAGTGAACCACCTCAAGTAGAGCCTCAATATCCACATCCAAATGAAGCCCTGAATAGAGGATGCAACCCTCCAGCAGCACAGCCAGTGTCCACAGCAGAACAGGAACAACCGCTGAACGGGCTTCTGAGCAGCCCTCATACGAACCCCATTTCAGGAAGCAAAGATACCTCGTCTGATAAAAGTTTGAAGGAAGCCTTCCTCGGCTCCAAAAAATTGAAAACCCACTATCTTAACCCCTCAGGAGGAGAATGTAACCTAGTTTATGGTGTAAGTGTTTCCATGGCAGAAGCTCAAGAGATGGATGGTTTGGCCCTTGTTGGAAAAATCAGAGGGAGAAACCCAACATAGGGGAAAATGGAAGATTGGGTTAAAAATAATTGGACGGGTCTACAAGGTGGAAGCCCAGAAATCACACTACTAGCAAAGGGATGGTTTGGCTTCTATTTCAATTGCAGAGAGGATACAGACCTCACCCTCAAAAAATTTTGGACATATGGAAAAATCCCTTTCCAACTAAAAATATGGACGCCTCTGTTCGATGCGGACACTAAGAGATTAGACACCATTCCGATCTGGGTCCACTTGCCAGGTTTACCTTGGGAACTTTGGAATCCGACATCGCTCAGTGACATTGGAAAGGCTTTGGGGACTTTCATTGAGGCGGATCTATCCTATCAGCAAACGAAAATACAGAAGGTTGCGAGGATCTTAGTATCACTGAATATCAAAACAAGCCTAAGGGAACATTTTAATTTGACTTGGAAAACCAAAACAAAAAAATAGTTGCTAGACTACGAGGGACTCTCGTTTCGATGCCACAAATGTCATGAGACAAGACACTTGGCAAGAAACTGCCCAAACTACATTCCCTCAACCTTTAGAAGAAAGAAGTGGGTTAGGCGAGTAGGGGCCTCAAGCTCAAAAGAAAATGTTTCGGCACCAGGATTAGCGGAAGAACACCCTATGACAGAAGTCAAAGTTCAACCGCTGGAACAATCGAAAGGACTGGCCGCAACAGTAGATGAGGGACCTATCCAACAACTGGAGCCTCGTCCAGACTCGCCCTCTTCACTGGGTATGAATACTTCATTACTTAGCAAGCATTTGACTGTTTTATCTTTAAATGAGGACAAATTTTCCCCTACTCCCCACACAAACAATCCTAACCCCAAACAAGACCACTCCCCAGCTCCCCCCCATTTTTCTCCTCACCCCTCAAACCAAGAAACCTCCCCTTCTCATACAAAAACTAAATCATCTAACCAGTCTTCTTCTATCTATTTCCATCTACGTTCAAGAGATGTCCAAATCTCTCAGAACACAAGAGCCCCTGTAAAAGGGCTTGGAGTAAACCCTAATATCTACTCCAAAGGCAAAGGAAGAGGGAGACCTTCACACCTCTCCACGGCTTAGAGCAAGGCTCTCAAAGATCAAGCAAGTGGAAGACAAACAACCATTTTTGGGGCACTTAGAGCAGTGCAAACCCCGGAAGGGGTTCGAAAATGAAACTTCTCTCCCTAAACTACAGGGGTATAGCAAGTACCCGAAAAAAACTTGCCTTAAAAAGGATGATGGAGGTTCTCTCACCAGAAGTCATCCTTCTTCAAGAGACCATGGGACCAGAAAGGGAAGTTGAACTTTTGCTATCCTCACTCCTTCCTCTCTACACGTTTACAGCACAAAGTGCAAATGGACACTCAGGAGGACTAGCAACTGGATGGAAGAAAACAAGCATATGGTGCACAAACTCATGGGGCTCCACTTTAGGGTTAGGAACCCAGCTCTGCTGGGCGGAATCAAACTTAACCCTAAATGTTGTTAACATCTAGGGGCCTTATTCAAACAGGACAGATTTCTGGGACTCCTTCAAAAAGGCTGAGTTTTTAAAAGAAAGAAATTTGATCATAGGAGGCAATCTAAATTTCACGCTAGGAGTCCATGAAACTTGGGGGCCAAAAGCTCGAACAGACCCATTATCTCCCTACTTCAGAAACCTCCTGATGAACTCCAAATTGATAGATCTAGAGCAACAGCCCTTAAAACCAACCTGGTGAAACAGACGAATAGGAGAAGAGAGAATAGCAAAGCATCTGGACAGATTCTTGATATCAGAAGATTTATTGGAGGAGGATTTCATGTTCAAACAATGGGTGGACTCAGGGGCAGACTCAGACCATCTACCCATTTGCTTGGAAATATGAAAACAACCAAAAAAGTCGGCAAGCCCTTTCAAGCTCTGTTCATCTTGGCTCAAAAATGAAGAAGTAGTGCAACTCATACACTCAAATTGGACTCCTTATCAAGAAGGAAATGGTTCTAGGGATGCCATACATTTCTCCCAAAACCTGCTCAAAATTAAAAAAATCCTCAAGGAATGGGCAGCGATCAAGAAGATACAGGATGATCAACAAATCATCCAAATCGAGAAGGATCTAAAGGAGCTACAGAACAAGGAAGGGGGGGGCTTCCTCACACAGGAGGAAAGAGAGAAACTCTTTTCACTAGAAACTTCAAGAACCAAATTTATATTTGAAAGACAGGAGGTGTTGAGATTAAAAAGCAGAGCAATCTGGATGGAATGTGGAGATGATAATACAAAATTCTTCCAGTCCTTTGCAAAAAGTAGGAAGCAACAAAACATTATTTGGGAGCTAATGAATGAAAACAATGAGACATTAAATACCTTTGAATACCTAGCTGAGACAGGGAAGAAATACTTTGAGAATATTTTTAAAGAAGACCAACAAACAACTATAGCTGAAGTAATCCGACTTTCTCAGTACTTCCCTACAAGTATCAGTGAGGAAGACAACATGGATATTATGCAGGAAGTCTCGAAGGAGGAGCTAAAAGCAACCCTACATAGCTTTCAAAAAGAAAAGAGTCTGGGACCAAATGGGTGGACAATTGAATTCATACTAGCTGGCTATGACTCCATAGGTCCTGACTTATTACTCTTGGTGGAGGAAACTAGAAAAAATGGTGTCCTTCATCCTCCTCTGAACTTAACCTTCTTAACCCTAATTCCAAAAAAGGATTCCCCAGAAAGTTTGGAGGACTACAGGCCTATCTCACTATGCAATATAACCTACAAGGTGGTCACAAAGATTATCGCTCAGAGATTCAGAAAGGTGGTGTCAAAGATTATTTCCAAAGAACAATTTGGTTTTCTGGAGGACACACAAATCCATGAAGTTATAGGGGTTGCACAAGAGGTTCTTCACAGTGCAAAAACAAAAAAAGCTAAGGGGGTGATTCTAAAAATCGATCTCTGAAAGGCCTTCGACAAAGTAAGCTGGCTCTACCTCAGGCTTCCCCTCACCCATCTGGGCTTCAATTACCCCTTCATAAAATGGATTTTTTCCTGCATTACAACAACCTCTTTTGCAGTCCTCATAAATGGAGCATCTTCCCCTTTATTCCATGCGAAAAGGGGTCTGAGACAAGGCCGCCCACTATCCCCTCTGCTCTTCCTTCTAGTAGCGGAAGGGCAAAGTAGAGCTCTTCTTGATGCAAAAGGAAGGGGACTGTTTGAAGGACTTAGACTTTCTACAAACACGAGCATAACACATCTACTATTTGTGGATGATATTCTCATTTTCTGTAAGGACTCTAAAAGAGACGTAGAAAGACTTTCAGAAATACTAACTCTTTTCTGCAAAGCTATAGGAATGCGAATAAACCTGTAAAAATCCTCCTTTACAGCAATAAACCTAGAAGAGGATTTACAGAGATCTTTTCAGGCTCTTTTCCCTTATCAACAGCTATCCTTGGATGATGGATTAAAATACTTGGGATTCAGACTTAAACCAAATTGCTATAGAAAAGAGGATTGGAACTGGCTGCTTGCAAAACTGGAGTTCAGACTAAGCAACTAGTGCAATAGGTGGCTCTCAAGAGCAGGCAGATTAGTTTTGATCAAATCAGTACTGGAAGCAATCCTAGTATACTGGATGGAGTTGGCTTGGATTCCTAAATCAATCTTGATAAAATCCAGAAGAATATGCTCATCTTTTCTATGGGCCAAGAAGAAGGATCAAAAGGTCCTCCCATGGGTAAAATGGGATGAAATTGCAAGATCGAAAGCATTGGGAGGTTGGGGCATCAAGAACACTGCCTTCTTTGCCAAATCTTTGGCTGCAAAATTAGGATGGAGACTCATAACAACACAGAGTTTGTGGACAGAAGTTATGACTCATAAATACATCACCCCAACCTCAGTTCTAGATTGGATCATAGATTGTAATATCTCAAATCCTGATATTTTCTATTTCTAAGCAAATATGCTGATACAACTGGGCATGCAAACTGCCATGCAAAAATCCCTATTTTATAGGAAAAATTAGGGTTAGGGTTTATGATATAGAATGAACACTTACCACTGATAAGCTGGCTAGACTGCTTCGGAGAAAGTATGCAAGCACCGAGAACTAGATCGGAGATGGGTAGATCTCTTCTGCTTCCGGTGAACCCCCAGAAGCAAGAACCCCAGTTAGAAAAGGGTGACGCTTTCAGTGAAGGAGATGTCCGATGAAGCTGTTGATTTGCAGGACTGATAGCCTTCCCGTGCCGAAGAGAATTCCTGGTGCATGCGGGATTTTTGAGACCTCTAGGCAGGATAGCGACTTGCTCTGGTGAGACAGCTGCTCATGCCCCTGGGATCACGAAATTGCTAATAACTGCTCCGGATGAGCACGGACGGATCTGATAATCACCGAGTATCGGAGTATGATGCTGATGATGATAATGGTGCTTGAGTTTCAGAGTAAACCTGAGATCTGAAGGCCCAGCAACTGATTAGGGATTTCTGGCTGAAAACCCCCCCTTACAGCTGCACACGTGTTCCTGCAACGATCTATACCATATACTGGATAACTTATGAATGAATGAAGAACAAGTGGTGAACCTGTATGGCTTACCCTGAATAAGACTAGGACAGATGTTTCACTGCCGAAATCCCGTTAGCTGAAGACTCCGTCTCCAACCCCAACTGTTGTGCGGCACGCTGTGCTGCTATCCCAGAGCTCCCAAAATAATCATAATAAAAAGTGAAGTCTCCTTTCGCTTTATCCTTTATTTATAACGTTCAACTGCGAAAACCCTCATATTTGACCTAATTAGGTCACTTTATCTTCTAATTTTCCGTTGACTTCCATGCATGTGGATGGAGACCTAAAGAGTGCATGCATCATTAAATAATGCTTGGATGGCGTGCACGAAGGTGGCCTTTGGACCCGGTGGCCCTTCTTGACCTAATGATGATGCCCTAGATCTTCTATGGATGGCATTAGTCCTTAGCTGATTCCCTAGCTGTCAGTAACCGCTCGAACCCACAGGAATCACATAGGTTAGCGGTTTTGGGCCTCAAGGCCTAATTGGAAGAGGACATTACATATATTTTGAATTCAAGAAGCATAAAAGTGGACCCATCATATGGAAATCCTTATGCAAATATTTCTCTCTTATAGCAGAAGGATTGGTTTAGAAAGTGGGGGATGGTACAAAAGTTAGAATAGGAGCAGACCCCTGGATAGGTAGCACTCAAAATCACATTCTTCCTCAACCTTTAATTCAGATAATTCATCAAAAAGGGTACTTCCACATCAATCAAATAGCAGACCCAATCTCAACGAACATTTGGCATCAAGGATGGAGGAAGAGTTAAGACCTAGAGCTGCCAAAGCAATGGGCATCCCTGTGGGATCAATTCATACTAGCTTTACGATATTCCCACATCAGGATTACAAATAGAGAAGAAGAGCTGATTTGGGAGAAAGCACAACTTGGAAAATACACCCCAAAGATTGGATATCAACAACTCTGCTCACAATTCTTCCATGAAAATCAAAACTAGTGGCAAAAGGGGATTTGGAAGTACAAATGCCCGCTGAAGGAAAAAATCTTCTCATGGTGTGTCCTTGCAAACAAAATCCCAACATGGGAGCACCTTCAGAAAAGGCAGATTACACGTCCCGGATGGTGTAGCCTGTGCAAGGACAACAAGGAAAACTCAAATAATCTTTTCCTTCACTGTGTTTTTTCCAAACAGGTCTGGGACACTCTAAATCTTTTACTTCTTCAACTTTCTCCTGGGAAGGTAATACAGTGGAGGAAGCATGGAAGGCTTGGTCTTCCTCACCCCAAACAACTCAGCTCAAATCCCTCCCACTTATCCACATTTGGGGCATTTGGTTGGCTCGAAATAGGGCCATATTTCTTGAAAAAGCCAGCTCTCCAGAAGAGGTTGCAAGGAAAGGTTTGGATATAATCTCATACTTTCCACAAGAAAGGAACACACCTCCTCCGAGAATCATTGTTCTGGAGAAAATAAACAAAAAAAACCCATGGGCTTTTTTCGATGGAGCCTCCCAAAACCTGACATGTGGGGGAGGAGCATGCCTATTCCTCACCCAAAACCATTATTTCAAAATCTCCTTGAGACTGGGAGCTAGAACCAACAACTATGCTGAACTTATGACTCTGAAACTTCTCCTATGTTTTGCAATTGAGAAAAACTACAGAAACCTACAAGTTTTTGGTGATTCAATGGTGGTAATAAATTGGCTTAATAAGACTCAAAAATGCAAAAATGCTTCTTTAGATGTTTTATATGAAGAGACATGCAGATCACTATCCTTCTTTGAATCAATTTCCTTTAAGCATCTTTACAGGAACTAAATGAGGAAGCGGATAAACTCTCCAAGGCGGGACTAAAACTGCAACAAGGTCATTGGAAAATTTTGGAAGTAAGAGACTTGGAGGCCATGGCATTCCCACACAGGCCTTTCCTTGACTTGTCGAACTAAATAATTTTTCTGGAAACAGTTTTTTGCTGAGATTCACACAGTAGTCTCAGAAGGGAGTCAACCTTAAATCGGCTCAGAGGATGAAACAACAAAGTCTTAAAAGCTGCACTATACGAACTTTTTGTTTAGCTGCACTACACGAATTTCTTGTTTAGCAAAAATCAGGTTAACATCACAAGGCCTGGACTCATCAGATCCCGGGAGGGAGGAGAAAGATTATTAAAAATCAGTTTTTTTGTAAAGCTGTAATACGGTTTTGTAAAACTGCTTATAGCAGGAACAGATGGCATACAATTTTGTATGAAGCTACATGATTAATAAAAATCAGCTTTTTTTCTTTCGAAAAAAAAAATTGATGATGATAATGATAAGATTGTAACTTTTACTTAGATTAAATTTGGTATATTAAATCGTAAGTGTTAATATAGATTGATGATGATTTTTTATATTATGTTTAAAAAATGTTTAATATTGATTTTTAATATTGTGGATAAATCAATTTGTTGATTTATCTAACTCTTTCAACCTATTGGACATTGTTCTAATTATGTTCATGCCTTTTGAATTCAATAATTTATAATCGATGCTTTTCAACCTATTGGACATTGTTTTAATTATGTTCATGCTTTTTCAATTCAATAATTTAGAATCAATGCTTTTAAGTTTTTTTATATAATCATTTTAGTAATGGCATATTTTAGTAATGGCATATTTGTAGAATCTAACTCTTTCAACCTATTGGACATTGTTTTAATTATGTTCATGCTTTTTCAATTCAATAATTTAACCTATTGTTCTAATTATGTTCATGCTTTTTCAATTCAATAATTTAGAATCGATGCTTTTAAGTTTTTTTATATAATCATTTTAGTAATAGCATATTTGTAACAATGTTGGAAATATAGGTAGGTCTTTTTGTCTAGTAACTTATTCACAATAACTAGAAATATTAACATAAACATAACTAGAAATATTAACATAAACATATTGTGTGCAATAATATTTATTAATTAAACATTATTCATTAATTTATCTACACAAATAAAAATAATTAAAATAAATAAACTTTATAATATTATTAAAATAGTAAATAAATATAAATAAAATACTAATTTTAAAACTAGTAACAATCATATTAATAAGATTAATATGTTTGGAATAAGCTCACAAGTATATATTTGAATTATTAATAGTTAATTTAATATAACTACCTTAAGAATTGAAGTTAAGGTAACAGTTGTAAAATTATTGAAGTTAAGCTAATAGTCATATCTAATATATAGTCAATTTAAAAGTTAATATATCAACTATTACACTTCAAGTTAAAGTCTTGATTGGAGTTGAAGTGAAGCTAAAGAATCTAATAGTTGTACATCATCACGCTTGAAGTTTTTACACCCATAGGTGTTTTTATTTGAGGTTTTGGGGTGGAGAAGTAGCTATTAGTGGCACTTAATTTTACCTATAGGTGTTCATCAACCACAACTTAAGTGGTTGTGCTAGTAATTACTAATTTTAAGTTTAATTTTGCCAACTATCACCAAGTGTACTTATCACATTTTTTTTTGTAAAGCTGGGAATTCGATTAAATTGAAAGAACAAAAATTACAATAGTGGTCCAATCTAGAGGAGGCCGCAAGTGGTGGAACCACCACCCGAGCCTATAAAAAATGGAGGGCGGTCTGAAGAGACTATTATAAAAGGAGTTCAGAATTTTAAGAAATCAGAGGTAACCATAAGTGATAATGTTTACAAAATTTGTCCTTCCAAAAACACAAAATCGCAAGCAAACTATCCACAGATGACAATAGAACCTGGGAAAACATTCCGAACCTAGGGAAGCATGTGACACTGAAGAAGGCATGAGCACCAGTCAAGAGGGGAATGTTTCTTCGAGGATGTGGCATGCCCACCCCTCTTCCTCCAAGTTGTTGATGGTATTGGAAGTGGTGGCCAACGGAGGCTGGGGAGGCTCATTGCTAGGCCCATCTTCTTCCCTCACTCGCTTGAATAATGGTTCAATGGTGGTCAGGATGGGAAAAGGTGCAGCCTGAGCCATATGTGGTAACGGAACCAAGCTTGTGTCCCTCTACCTACCACATGTTGCACTGTCGCACCCTCCTTCCATTTGTCCAACTTTTCTTGCCGAACCCTCCCTACACTTCCACGCAGATGTTGCATCCAGACTACTGAGCTAACTATCCATTTCAGTCATTTTTCCCTTCACTACAAGGACCGTGTCTTGAGAAGCACTCCAGTTTCCCAACATGTCCTCCATGAGATTTCCAAGCATATTCTTGACCAACCAGTAATGGTTAATTTTTCTACCACCATACCCAGTGGCCAGGCGCTGGTTAACCACTCTCCCTTCCTAGTCGTCAATGAGGATTATAACACGCATTGAGATGTTTACCTCATATCCTTCCTCCACCTGAACGCTAATCCCATGCTGGGACTTCCCTGTTCCACTACTGCCCCATCTGGGTGTACCTCCCTGCCTGGACATGATGAGGAACCAAGTACTCGGGCGCTGCGAAAAGGGGTGGTGGAACTGAATAACACATAGCAGGAAGAGATGGTGTTGAACCAGAATATCCTCGAGTGTGCTTGCAAAAATGTTCGTCCCTGTAGAAGCTTCATACCACTGCAGAAACCTAGCTAACATGAGAAAAACAAAGCATAACAGAGCACCAGACTTCTCAATATTGAACGACTTCCATAGAATCAATATTGACAATATACTGGTCTCATCCTCGTCCATAGATGAAAAATCATAAGCCATAGCCCACCCCAAATCTCAAATAACTAGCACACCCACATAGTTTGTGGATGGATCACATAGATAGGGATCAAATGGTTAAGAAATAGTTATGGAATGGAAGACACTTTGGGGTTTTTTTATTCCTCATATTCTTTTAAAGTTAAACAGGTTCAATTGTGATTTATTCATGCCTATCTACATGTTATCACCGTCATTCTTCATGTTATCAATTTATCAATTGTTAGTTATTTTTTATATTCTTTTTTCTTTTTACATCACATTCTTCTAGTTATCTCCCATGAATGGTTGGTTATCCATTCATTAGCTATGAGTTATCCACACATTGCTACCAGTTATCCATTCATCACCTAGCTACCAAATAATTTTTATATTCTTTTTTTATAATTGTTTATTTCAAATTTTGAAATCTCAACAGTATTCTTTGTGCATTGATCTTACATCAGATTTGTTTTAGAATTTTGTATAACAAGTGAAAGAAACGTATCCGGCTTGGACATACCATACCACCAAGAATATAGTCTACCGCGCACGAAGGAGATTGCCAGCCCGATGCTGTTCGGTAGCAGAAGGAATTAAATGACTAAGAAAGGTCACACATGTAAATTAAATATGCAAGATGGCAGATGTGATGGAATTGCGAAAACCTGGCTATTTCGCACAGGCCGTCTAAAAATAAACAAGATAATCTCCATGGTATTGGCATTGGTAGTAACCTAAAATGATAGAAAACATATATATCATCTTAATGGAGATTTACGGTATAAGGTTTTGGGGTGTATTTACAGGATCTGCACATGTTAACCATTGGGTAGCAGTAGTCGCAGTTTAGTAGAGCTTGCTTGGGCACCCTCTATCCACTGCAAGAGCTATCCATTGAGCTGCAAAGCATTTAATGCCATTGCAGTAAGTTTGATGATCGTTGGATCTTGAGGTGTTTGAGATCCAACGGTCATCAAGCCTGCTGCAGCTACATTAAATGCTCTGCAGCTCAATGGATAGCTTTTGCCCTCTATCGACTATTTCACTTTACAGAAATAAATATGCATTTTACCCTCGAACAACCATTACCGTTGAGTTGTTCAAACCAATAGTTTTTGTGCCTCCTCCAGTAATGATTTAAATACTGGTGCATGTGTGAACTAACTAGGTGAGCTCCCCATTGTAATTCATGGCAGTGCTTTGGTTCTTGGTTCTGGTTGGCACAGCATATCTTTGATTGAAAGTGATTTGGGCCTGTAAAATATATTCTATAAAGGATTTTAGGCCTTGACTAATTTTAAAATTCGTATAACATTTTAAAGATGAATCTGACCATTGGCAACTCACCTGGCCTTTCACTATCATCTCGCTATGAGTATCGTGTTATTTCCAGGCACATCTCCAAAGTTTATGCTATTGAACGGGGTATCCGACATTCATATTCTTCACCGTGTTGGACGCAAACAACTGTGCGTATGCGTGTACCCTGGTCTCCTGCGGCCATGTTCTTCAGCCAGAGCCATGCATCTATTAGCTCCTGTTGTTCTAGGCTCCTCTTCTATCGCTCTGCATCAATTTGAACTGAATCACACTCACTATTTTTTTGAGCAGTTTTGGTTTCGAGGGCAAATGGAAGGCGGCATACTACATTCAAAATTCAAAATTTGGGATGCATTAAATAATGTAGAGAGTTACGCTCCAATTTGACGATGCCTCGATATGATGCAAACGGTGATAACGGAAACGGCGTCGAGTTGAAGTCGAAGGATGAATTGCCGGAAACTGGGATAGTAGACGGAGCATATCTGAGTTATGGAGGATGGTGGCTGCGTTGTGGGCTATTGGATCTCAAATGGCTTCTATAACCCACAATACTGCCGTCTATGTATTTAATAATGCATAACATGTTGCATATTGATTGCCCTCAAACTCACAGCCCTATCAGCGTAGTCCTTCTCAAGTGTCAAAACCCTACCAAGTGCTTGCCATTGTTATAATTTATGACGGGTTTCGAAACACACTGTTTCGAGCACACTCCATTAATTTTGTCATTGTCTTTTCAACATGCAACATTAAATAGCACGTACCAACACAATGCTTACAACACTTGGTCGTCGAATCTTGGGATGCAAACGTACCAACACAATGCTTACAACACTTGGTCGTCGAGTCTTGGGATGCAAAACCGATTAGAATGTAAGTTAAATAAAATTAAAGTAATAAAAAATCATTTAACTATAATCTAACATTACATAAATCATTTTTTTTAAATCAACGTAAACTAAGCAGCCTAAGCCATTTATATAAGCCATTTATATATCCCTTGTAGGGGACATAATAATTGAACACGTAGGTAGACAAGTATAAATCGAACACCATGTATAACATTTACGATGTTATATTGTGGGTCGAGTTGGTATTCATTATTTGATATTCTACTAGCAATTGTACCTAGGGGTGCAATAAAAGAACGCCGTGTTGCAAGCTAAGCAAGGAGATGTGGATATATACAACAAGAAAGAGAATTTGAAATGTTGAATCACAAATTGTATCATTATATTATATTATGTGATTAAGCTCATTTAAAGACTTTAAGAAGTCCACTGTAAAATGTAAAGTGGTTGATGTTGGGTTCATTTTTCTAGCTTAGCCAAATAGACCAAGGTGAATGAATACCTCTTACACATGAAGGATGGACTTCTGGGTTTGGGTTTCTAAGGTAACTCTCATATGTCCATTTATGTGCATTCTTGTCATTATTTTATCCTTTTTTATGCTTAGTCCTAACATAAATACTCTTTAGAATCTACTCTTTAGAATCTAGGGTTGAGCCAAACTTTAAGTGAGTACATGTGGTTAGGTAAATCTCATGGCAAGTGTATTTATAAATTACTTAAGGAATGGGTAGAGTATTAATGTTAAAGAAACATCATTACATGGATGTGTTGCTATATTAAGAAAATATAGACTCTCATTACAAACACCGTATTTAACAATAATCAAGAGTTAGTGGGTATCTACTTTGTTAATGGTTTATTGCAAATAACATAAATAAATATTAAGATTAAGTTTCTCATGTAAAATTATCTTAAAATGATAAGTGTGTAATTTTCTATGCATAAAACCTATGTTTATTAGTGTTTCTATTTGTGAAGCTTAGAGGCTACACCAAGAATATAATATTTGAGATAAATTCTATTGCTAATAACAAGTAAATTATAGAAAGACACTACCTCTAATTTTCTATTGCTAATAACAATTAAATTTTACATATACATTACCTCTAATGCAAAAATAGACATAAACATAGTAAATTATACATAGAGAAGACCTCCTTCATTATAGCTTTTATACCAAATTAAGTTTCTTGATTTACTTAAAGACCTGCGTACAAATAAATAAATAAATTGAACCCATAGAAATGATAGACTATAAATGATCATCTTTTGATGTCATTAACCAAGTAGTTATTTTATAGTTACATTTTGTTAACTCATTAAACAACATACAACTTTATTAACTAAAACTTATACATAAACTTTAAACTAATTTAAAAACTAATTCTATAAAATCCAATTTTATTTTTTAAATAATATTAAAACATATCCTTATATATTATATTTTCACTTTTAAAAATATCTGAAAACTCAATTTTCAAACTTTTCCATTTTCCCAATTAAAAATGGAGAGTATGTGAAAGCATATGACATTTAAGAGTAAAAACCAATATCAAACTAAGTCATAAACCCCAAAACAAAAATCTATAAGCTAAGTTTAAATAATACAATCTATTTTTAAATCATATTAAAACATATTATTGTTATTGAATATATTTCCATTGTCACACTAGATACAAAAGCTGATATTTAAAAGTAGAAAATGTAAATTATGAGAAAAAATGCATCAAAATTTTAAAATTTTCACTAGTGAATACATCAAAATTTCAAAATTTTCATGAGTCAATTAAGCAAGAGTGTAAGCCTTTCCACTAATGCTACATAGGAAGGGGATGAACTCTTTGAGCTCTGAGTCAGAATTGAAACCTTTGAAGCATTGTGCAGGTATTCAAAATATTCCGAGAGATTTAAGGTCGAATTTAAATTTTAACTTGCTGCATCTTCGCCTTTTTATTTTTATTGTTTTGCAGGTATGAAACAGTATTTACCGATCATGGAAAAATTCTCTCGCATTGAAAAAAGTACCAGGAAAAGAGTAAAACAGAGGATATTAGCCTTTAAAACCTTAGAGTTACGATGGATTTGAGCTAGTTTTTTACTTTGGCCTTTTTTTGACATTAGACCTCAGAGCTGTAAGAGCACCATCTTACTTCTCAGTTCTCTGGGTGCAAGTAAATTTCAACAACAATTACAATGAGTACATCTGGATATTATTTTGATGCTCCAATTGGCAGCGTTTCAAAGAATAAACTAAATTGTCTCTTCACTCTCTCTAGCTTCGGCCTAAATAGTAAATACCACCCTTATGTTTCATCACACTCGAGATACTTCCAAAATTAGACGTCTGCCTAAGTTTATGACCATAACTATCAATCTTGTCTTTACTCCAAAAGCAACCCTAACTATTAATCATCTTCATTCTTATCTTTCGAACATAATATGATACCATGCTTTTTACGTTTTTCCTTTATTTTAGGGCCCATGTCCCTGCCACTGACTCTGTATCAAGAATGATTGTATCAGGAAAAGCATGCATGCACACAAATAAGTGATGACCTACAAGTAATCATTAGCAGAGAGGAGTTGATTTCTGCTGATTTTGGACATAGTCACCACCTAAAAACTAGACACGGTTTATGAATAGAGAAGTGCAAAGCTAAGCTTCTCTCCTTCAAAAGCTAAAATAGCAATAGTAGAATAAAGAGAAAATTGGCAAACCCAGCCATCTCTGACACAATTACGCTCTAGGAATCCTTTCACATAATTTAGAGAACAAAACATACGTGATAAAAAGGGTTTCTCATGACGTTGGTCACAATTTCAACTCCCTGGACCATTCCAGTTCGAAGGGGTTCAACCGCTTCTTAAATTAACCTTGATTACAAGCATTGTAACGCTAAAAACTTTACGTCCAAGAGACAACATTCGATAGAAACAAAATTGAAAGTATGCAGTCAGAGAAAGGGGTTGAAGCCATAAATAAATGTGCAAAAGAATGAACTTTCGAAGAACCTACATAGTTATGGTCGAAATATCCACCAAAACGGAGAAGTAAAAGCTGTATCAACTCGTCCTGAGGGGAGGGGGAGGGATCGGATGCCCTGGCCTCTCCCTAAATACCAACAATCATGCCATCAAGAGAAACCTGATCACGAAACCCGGAATTCACTCGTTTTCCTCGTTCACTTGGGCAACTTCAATTTGAGAGCGCGAATGCAATGAAGAAACAAGTAACTTGTATGTCTTACCAACCAGAGTAGAGGAAAGCATACATAGCAGAAGAGAAGAGTGCAGTTAATTAAAAATGGGGCACTACACGCACTAAGAAATTAAAAATAATGATTGATGCAGAAATTAAAAAAATAAGTTATATTTCATTAGTGTGTTTTGTGAAAGTCCACCATCACATTACATACAACATGGGCCCATTTTCCCAACATCCCTCTTGTAATGTAATTTTCTAATGCTAGTGCTGGGAATATGACATGGTATACACCACCCTTTACTTTGATCACTGCACATGCACCTCCACCTCCACCTCCACCTTGGATCTGCTACGTGTCAATAGTGTTTGTACTTCATTCATTCATTCTTCTACTTTTTCAATCATCTCAAATCGATTTAGGTTAAGTCGTCGCTTCCACTGGACCGCGACTTTACCCATCTCCGTCGCTTGGAAGTAAGCGGAGCCAAATATGCTTTGGAATACACTCTATTAGCTATTCATGTTTTATTAACCATTTATCTCAACTTAAAGTGGAATTATACTTGGGTCAAAGGAAATATGGCAGATCGACCATGCAACCCAACGCCCTTGTAAGAAGCCCAGCTGTCGAAGCCGTCACGTTATCGATTCAACAGATGCTGCCATATTGAAAGACTAATTCCATAAAATTTGGCAGTCCCTGGGCTAGGTGTCTGTCCAAACTTTGACTACCTCCATACTTCAGTAAAAAAACGTCGTTGTTTATTTTTATAATAATCTTGGAGTGTTTTGATACGTTTTGCAGGCCGTTCCAGTGTGTCTGTTTGAAATGGCCCCAGCCAGATTAAGAGGAGTGCTTGATATTGGGTTCCAGTGTTTCACAACCAGCGGCATCCTGGCAGCTAACCTAATAAACTATGGCACAAACAAAATCCACGGTGGTTCTGTAACTCCTTCAACATCCGTACAACCTTATGTTTGCATGTTTTTTACCTGTGCAATTTTTTTTCTTTCATTATGGATTTGATATTTTATTCACTATGCAGTTTGGCTGGGTATGTTTTCATGGCACAAACAAAATCCATGGCGGTTGGGGAAGCGGGTTTCCTTAGCCCTGGCATCATGGAGGCCAATGAAATGTAAGAGAGCAGGTGCCTGTAACTCCTTCAACATCTATACAACCCTATGTTTGTATGTTTTTTACCTGTGGGACCGATAAACATGAGAGTTGTTTTCAGATAAAATGCAAATTTGCTTAAGTCCTCAGGCCAGCCAGTGCCGGTGAATGAATTGGGAGTTACTTTGCAAGGTTTGCTGCATGGAGCTATGTATTACCTGGTATGGCTGATTTTTTTACTGTATTATAGCTTGACGGTCAAGGCATATAGCATTCCTTGTGATGACATATCATTCTGTCAAGGCATAATTTATGTTACAGTTGCAGAATATATTTCATTTTGCATGATACAAAAATTTTGTTTATTTCTTGAACTTATGGTGACCTTTGGATCGAACCGTCCAGGGCTCTTTCAAAGGGAAATAAGATGAATCACTATTACCAAGACGACTTTGATTATTTGGTAGATGATTACGAAATGGCTGATTTTGATGATGACGTTGAAGAAATGGCCGCAGCCGGCTTAGGACTGATGTAGGCTCAGATTCTGAAAATGAATTCGATTTAGTGAGTTCCTACTTGGGTCGTTGCATCTCTAAACAAAATACTGGTTGTTCTTTCAAAGTTTTTTAGTCTGTAGATTTTCCTGATGATGTGTAGAAGATCTGGTGCCTCATCTAACTCTCAGTTATGTTAGGGGTTGATTGTGATGATAGTTCTGATGTTGGTTTGGATTTGTGATCTGGGTTTGATTTTCTGCAGAACATTAAGTCACCTGACACAACAGCTGTTCAAGCCAGGGGTGAAAAACATATTCAGGGTATTCCATGGGATAGATTGAACTTTACAAGGGAAAAGTATAGAGAAACTCGTTTACAGCAATATAAAAACTATGAGAATCTTCCGCGGCGTCGACGCAATCTTGACAAGGTACCCATTTGCAATTTTGGACAAACTCTCTTTAACTTTCTTTTAGGGGACGCCATGAACCTTTAAAGCATGTAAAAATCTTTCAATACTCCTCTTTTAACAAATAACAGACTATGATTAGGGTTTGTATTGCATACCTTTTTTGGATCTCCACCCTTGTCTGGATGGTTTTTGATAGTTGCCTTTCTGTAAGCTTTCTTCACTTCATCCTGTGAAGCAAGGCTTTGGCACTCCCAGAACTTCATAATATCTGGTGTTATCACTCTTCTTCTTAGGGGCACGAGCTCCGAACATTTTCACTTATGAAAAACAATCCGGTGAAACCCTTCAGCTACAAATTCTTGAGATATACAAACACGTGACGTCCTAGAGACGTTCGAGTTTTTTCTTAATAGTAGTGAGAGAGAGGCAAGGCGTCCCAAGCTGTATTTTCATCACGGCTATGTTTCCAGCTACTGCCAAGTAGCATTGATGTGCATTTAAGGGAAGTTGAAAAAAATGCAATCGTCGGACGAACGCATCCTACGGCTACGGCTGGGAAAAAAAGCTCATTAACTTAGGGGAGTCGACTCCCATTTGTTAAAGGCCTTACAGCGTAATAAAGGCCTTACGGCGTAATTATTACATCAAAGAAGCTTTCTTTGTTGAAACCATGTTTCAACACTCTTGCAAAATCCTTGTCTTTCGTGCCAATAAATCAACACACTTGCAAAATCCTTGTCTTTCGTGCCAATAAAAAATGGACACATGTTTGTACATTTGGCACCTTCTACTCGATCAAAACCACTATGCGTATGTACCTTTTTTGTAGAAATTGACATAGAAGCAAAGGGGACATGATGTTAATGTTGGAGTACGAAACTTGGTCGACACCATATTAACAAACATCATGCCATACTTCATTTCCATGGTTCTTGAGGTTCCCATATTTGGAATTCATTTTCCCTTTTCTTTCTGAACCTCTTCTACCTAATCTTGTTCCCATTCCTCATCCTAGGAAATATCCCTCTTAATTTGAGGCAGGGTATGCCTATCATAGAAGCAAGTTGAGTGTTTGAACTTCTTCTTAACCCTCAGGAACTACCTATATCCTTTACCATGACTCTTTTCGCTGCTACATTTTTCGTCCCCCCTAATCCGTGTGAATTTTCCCCTTTTACCAAGCTTTCCAACCAATGTAGTTATCAACCTCATCCTTCTAAAACTAGACTATGGACCCAAGTTGCTTATCCTTCCCAATTCTATGGTTCATATGGGACCACAAACGAGAGAATTGAGTTATAGAAAGAGCATCGGAAGGCACAACATCTATCAACCAAACACTATCAAGATTAAAACCATGTATGCGAGGTCTACACTAGATCTAGAATCACGATCTTGAGTAGTCGCATAGCTGATTGAAACATATCTTTCATAAAATCCATCCCATCAACCCATGCGCTAAGAGTACTGTGTGGGAGGGTCATCCCTTATTCACCCAGCTCCTCATACAATGGCAGTGCATGGGGATGGTCACGTGGTTGCATGAGATTCAAACACTTTCCTTGGCTTGTTCTTGCTCACATGCCTCTTTATTTTTACCTGACTCGGGGAAATTGTGAAGGACATGGGGTGGGATTTGATCCACTTATGGTTGCATGAGTCATGAGATCATTTAACACAATCTCTTTGGGTGCAACCACACATTTTCCCACTACCTTAAGGTGATCTTATGGCTTCAGGATAGACCCTCACGAGAATTGAACCTTGCCCATCGGTGAAAAAATCCTTGCTCTTCACTGATGGATCCAACCCCTTTAGATATATTGAATATTGAAATTTATGGTTATTATATACAATAAATATATAGTACCTATGAATTAATATATAAAGATATTGCAATAAATTTATCATGAAATAAGAGAAGATAATTGTGATTATTTTATTCATTTAAAATTTAAGGGTAACCTAACCGGTATGAAACCTAAGGATGGTCACATTTTTATACATTACCTAACGAAATAATAAGAAATTGTATTTAAAAATAATATAAGGAAAAGGATAAGAAGGGTCATTCAAATTAAATTAAAATCAAATAACAAAATTAAAAAGAAAAAAGTTATGGAAATTATAAAGTAAGAAGGAGTTAAATCATATTACTAATTAATTTAAGATTATATAATTTAAATTAAAGGTAGGTTGTTTTTTTTCCAATTCTAGATGTGGTTGTGGAGGTTTTTGTTTTTTATTTTTATTTTGTCCTTAATGGAAAAGAGGAAATAAAGTTTTCTTGGAGAATGGGTGTAACTACCAATAATCAAGCTAAAGTTGACGCCCTGATCCTAGGACTAGGATTTGTGAAAGGTCTTTGCTTACAACATGTTATGTTTTTTGGAGACTCATTTCACGTCATTAAGAAGTATAAGAATCAAGCAGAGAAGTTATGTTTTTTGGAGACTCATTTCACGTCATTAAGAAGGATAAGAATCAAGTAGAGAAGAAATTGTCTATTTAGAGAAGGGTGTATAGTAGAATTACTCGAAACATCCAAGGTGCAAGAGAAGTCAAATTATTGCACATAAGGAGGCATAATAGCAATTTGGTGGATCACTTAGCAAACAAGGCAGTTATGCTTGACAAAGAAGTGGAGATGCATAACAATGACACTCTAGAACATTAATTTATACCATAATCTCGTAGGTTAATCATATTTTTTTACATTATTAAAATTGTTTTGTTTTAATTAAGTTTTGGAGGCAATCAAGGTATGGCTTCCGAACAACAAATAAGTACCAAGCATTTAGTATGGACTCTTGTCAAATTAATTCCAAAACAACAAAAATATTTTCCCTACATGCCCTTGACCTTGCTTCACCATATCTTTCTTCATGTGCAAGCCTTGTATTATGGTGTACTACTCTAGGACAGTAACGTAGGTTGGATTGTTTATGGCATTATGGATTATGGTGCGCTCGTTGATGTAGTAAGAGTTTGGGCTCTGGAAACCAATCTTAGGAATTTTAAGGCACGTAAAAATGGCAAGTTTCCTATGGATGGTCCTTTGTTTCTAAACTTGTGGAAAAATTCTATTCCATTCCTTAGATTTTTGGCCCAGTATAATTTGAATGGGAGTAGTCTATGTTGCTCACCCTCCCTATTTCCCTCTGTAGTCTATGCTTCTCCTATTCAGTTTGGGAATGGTTTTTTCTCTCTAAGGAGGATTGATAATGAGATAGACCAAGCTTTGAATTAATATTTGGCCATAATTGAAGTCATAAGTGAGTTTAGGGACATGATTTTTTTTTAAGGAGAGCAAATTCTCAAATGGAGGGCATGAAACAATCCATTTACCATATCAACACTCACATGGAGAAACATGACAATAAGTAGGATGGGTCTGATGTTAAATTTGTGAACAATTGATTTACAGGAAAATGAGAGCAATTGAGAAGTAGAGTTATGCATTGGAATATCAAAGACAGTGTACACTGAACAAGACAAATTTGAGACAAATCTAATAAGAATTAATCAATTAATTACAACATTAATCTACATTCATTTAGTAGTAATACAATGGTGTTACAATTAGGAGAATTCAAATCATGTGGATAAGATTCGAATCTACCAACTAAACCTGACTGACTGGCTAACACAATGTATCTAAATCATTGCATCGGAGCCATTATTCTAACTATCGATGTCTAAATCAATCTACAATCAGCTAAACGAGTTAAATTGATGAGGTAGGTGGAAAAAGGCGCCACTTCCCCATGCAGCCATGCAAAACTGGCACTATACTAAATGTGAGTGATCTAACTGATTGTAAATAGAGGTTGAATCAGCATAACTGTCTACCTACCACACCCAACTAATGGAGCTTGTTGATGGCACTCAGAGTGGCTCCTAGAATGTAGGGATTGACACTGGTGGCACCAAATGACATCGGTGGCACCAATGGCACCAATATCATGGTGGCAACAAACTCACCCAAATGACTCCTAAGTTAGGCAAGATGATCAAATAAACTATATATGGACAAGGGAGGATTATTTTAGCCTAACACCTGAAACCAAAGTCAAGGAAGAGGGGGAATAAATAGAATACCTTGGTCAATGAAACATAAATGCATTTCAGTATGATCGTGTGCCTCACCCAAGAAATTCAATCTCATGTTGGCATTACATAGGCTCAAAATAAATAGAAGCGAAGATTGAACAACGTATTTCTCTTGGGAAATTCAAAGGTCCAAGTTCTCAAACTCAAGATCAAGCCCAGAATGAACAATTCATGGATGAAGGCCATACCGATCATGTATTTCTTAAATATTTCAGGTTTAGATGTTTTTTAGATGCATACTATTGCTAAGAGAATTTATTAGGTAATATAGATATAAGATTTTTCAAAACATTTTGTATTCAATATAATTATATAATAGAATTGCATTTCATATTATATTTGTATTTTAATAACATGTTTTGGAATAGTTAATATCCTATTCCTAAGCAACAACCCCTCTTCTATGTTTTTGGAGTACTCAACTTTAATTTTAATACTAATTATTAAATTAATAGCACTATTTACCATAAATTGAAGGTTTTCTTTAAGACACCCTTCTTAATCAAACACATGGTTATACCTCCTCATAAGAATAAGGAGAAGGTGAACACCATAGGAAATGTTAAGTCGATCCAAAATTTGGTTTGCATTTAAGAGCCAACCTAAAGCCTTTTTTGACATCGTTGATTCATTAAGACTTCACTCTATCTTGTCCATATAGAGGTAAAACTACTTGGTGTCACCTCTCATGTCTTCATGTGGAGAGCTAGTATAATTAGGTTCAAGTTCTTCATATTCGATTAATGGCTTGAATATAAGATGCTTTTGGGTCATCCCGTGATAATATGTTGACCATCTCTTATACTAATAGACATAAGTTTTTATTCCTTTGTTAAGGGAAGTTTTTATATTAAAAAAATTATCTTACTCCTTTATCCCATGTCTCAAAAGATAAGATTGGAGACGCCCCGATTATCTCTTTGATTAGCCTCCTTTATTGGGAGTCATCCTTCTTCCTCCGCATCTTAATCTTGAGTCATGTTATTAACTAAGTTTCTTGTAGAGTTTATTTTCAACATATGATTAAGAAATTATAATTTCTCATAACCATTTTATGTCAATACAACAACTTTATAAATTATTTTATGAATATTTCTTTCCTTATGGCTAATGTCTAATTAAATATAATTTAAATAACATTTATTATTTATATTTTTATAAACATCTTTATCCCAATAATTAAATACACTTTGAATGATAGAATTTCTAATATAAATTGTTAACATCATTTTAAGTTACATTATGTCTATTACAAACTTTATCTTCAATGTTTATTCCCTCGCCCTCCCCCTCACCCCCTTATGATGTGGGGATGTTATTTTTTTTTCCTTTCCATTTTGAAATCTCCCCTTTTTAATTTTAGGTTCTTGATTCCCACGAAAGGTCATTCCTCTCTTTACCATAATTTTTGGTTTTATGAACAATATATTTTTACATTCACAACTTTTTCTTAGATCTTAACTATGTTGTAATACTAAGTTGTGTAAAATAGTTTACTAAAAAGAAAAAACATTGCTCTATATCAATTATAATTTTATTGAGAATTTTTAATTAACTCATAATTGTTTTATTCGTATCTAATTATTAAATTTAAATATGTAGATATTTAAATTCATGAATGGTAAATAGTATATAAAATTATATAAAGTAAAACAAAACTATATAAAGTAATAAAATAATAATTTTTTTTATAAAAGATATGCATAAGAATTTGGTTACCTATATATTTCATCTATCATTTTTACTATTTAGACCTTTTTTTAAAGTATTATTAGGAAGTTTGAACTTATACTTTCATTCACAACTTCTCATCTTAATTACTCATTACCAATTACCCCAACCTTCATAAACTCTATAACATATTATATAATGTAACATACAATTAAAATAATAAAATCACATAATTTCACCCTATAAACACATCATTTAATTATTTACAACAAAATATATAAAACAAGAAATAATAATTTTTTTTATAAAATATATACATAAAAATTTAGTTATGTAAAAATAAATTCCCAAATAAAAAAATATATTACAAATAAAAGTTTTCCTAAATAATCTTATTTTTTTTATAAATGGGATGAAAAAACCCAAAATGCTTTCCCACATTCTTTAATTACATTTCTAACCAATCTATTAATATTAACTCATAGATATACTCAAACAAGAGCTACCTTGTGATAATTTGGAGAAGATGAAGTAAATGTGTCTGAATTCAAATTTTAATTACCTACATGAACTCTTTAACAACCAAAAGGTGAACTCTTTATTTCCAATTAGTGTTGAGTACTAAATATTTGGTGATTGTCGAACTGGAGCACGAGAGGACATTATGGCAGCGTTGGGGATTACAAAGATTGTAAACATGGGTTCTCTGGTAATATTTTCCATGCGTTCTCATGGAATTATAATACCGCACGCTACAGAGCAACCTTTTTAAATGCCCTTGTGCTAGGGGTATATGAAGCCACATGGGATTTGTACTCTCCATATTGACTGTCAATTGCAGGGTTTGTACTAGAACTCTGCATATTGATTGTTGATTGCATAGAAAGCATTGTATGTAACAGAGGTCGAACAACATGTGTGTCCCTAGCTCATCAAAACTTCAACACATATTTTTTAAATTTTATTACAAACATTGTAAAAACATTAGAAAAAAAATAGCTTCGTGGAGGCAGCTTAATCCATCTGAGCGATCCAAGGACATAATAATAAAGTTCTTATTTTTTGTTATGGCCGTCACAAGCACAGATGTTTCAAACCGAGAAAAGCAATAATTTTATTTCTTAACTTTTAAGAAGATGTAAATGAAATCCATTTTTTAATACTTCGCAATACATCAAAATTCAGTCATAATTCAAACAGTCTGATTGGAAAACTTCTGTCCACCCTGAATATTAATAATGTATTGCTTAAAAATAACTAATGGGGTTGCTTCATACCCGGGATTCTAGCGCCGCTACATTTGGAAAGGTTCCATTTCTCATGATACCTCCATCGCCAAGGGAATAGCGTTCAACAGCTGTCACCTTACACCACAAAAAATACTGAGGATTATCCTTCTCATAATCTAGCACAGTACAGTAGAGTGACAAAATTTAAAAAATAAAAATACCGCCTTCGCCAAGGGAATAACCTTCAACAACAGTCACCTTACACCACAAAAAATATTGAGGATTAACCTCCTCATAATAATCTAGCACAATATAGTGACAACATTTAAAAATAAGTTACACGCGAATGACTGTAATTTACCGGAATGGTAATAGATATAAAGTTCTACAGAAGTTAAACTCATCCCTCGAACATCAAATTTCATATTTATTCTTTAAAGAATCAATAGTAGTCGAATTGAAATAGCAATTGTTGTAAATAAATATATCATAAATAAATGCATGCATATACAGTGTAAACAGAGTTCAAGAAAAAAATAATTATATTTTATTACAATGAATTGTACAGATACATATACATCAATGGATCAATTTCCAGATCCTACAATAGAGCTGCCGATCCTACAGTCATGCTGCAGATCCTGAAAGGATAGGAAACAACCATCTACAAGATAGGAAAGAATCATAGAGAGAATATGAAAGAATGGGTAAGAATAAGAAAGAATCAATCCATATCGCAACTCTCCTTCAAGTTGGTGCATAGATGTCACACATGCCCAACTTGCCCAAAAACTTTGAGAACACTCGTCTTGAAACTGCTTTGGTGAGAATATCGACCAACTGATCCTCTGATCGAATCTTAGGCAATTCCATGATCTCTTGATCCAATTTCTCCTTAATGAAAAATCTATCTACCTCCACATGTTTTGTTCGATCATGTTGAACCGGATTATGAGCAATATCACATGCTGTTTATTATCACAATACAGTCGAATTGGCTGCCTAGGCGGATAGCCCAAATCTTTGAGAAGAAGTCTTAGCCACAATGCTTCACATACTCCAAGTGCCATACCTCTAAATTCAGCCTCTGCACTTGATCGAGCAACAACATTTTTTTTTTGCTTCTCCACATAACAAGGTTACCTCCTATAAAGGTGAAATAACCTGAAGTAGAACGCCTGTCATCGACTGCTCCAGCCCAGTCAGCATCAGTATATGCATCCACGCTTTGATAATCTTCATTTTTAGTGAATAAAATTCATTTTCCAGGAGCAGATTTCAGATATCTCAGAATACGCATAACTGCATTCATGTGTTGCTCACTAGGATTATGCATAAACTGGCTAACAATACTCAAGGCATACGCAATGTCACATACCCCAATTTTGTAAAATTATGTAAATTGTTTTATTATATTTCTGAGATATTATGTTAAAATTAATCCTAAGTAGTGATTGATGACTCAGCAGAGTCAACAATAATGGAGTGTAATTCAGAATATTTTATTATTTAATAAATAAATTATGGAGACAACAGCATGGGAGAGCTGTTAAAAAGAGGTTACTGGTCAAACTGGTGGATGGAACTAGGTGGCAGGCAAAAGATAAGTGGCAGCATCCTCAAACACTTCCTAAGTTGCAGGTGGCAACTTCCCTATATTTGGGGTCATGATTCCCCAAGAAAGTAGAATCTGAGCAGGTGGCTCATTAAATGACAGTTAACCCAAACAAGACCTAGGCAATCTTTAAAAGTACTCAATGAAGAGAGCGGAGGCTGCTCAGTTATTTTCCAGAGAGAATGCATTCAGGTGAATGTTATTCAGGAAACTCATTGAGGAAGAGGGAAAAATAGTAAGGAAGTTGTTTGAGAGGAATGCTGCAGTAACTTGGTTATTTACAGCTTTTTAGCTGGGAGAACTTACTGATAAGTTCTGAGTTAATACTGAGTTGAAGACTGGTATCTGACTTTGCTGCACCTAGTTCCAGCCAGGGAGACCAAAGCAAGCTCAGGGGTCCTGAGAAGTCGTTGTTTGAGTGCTCTCCAGGAGTTGGTAGAGAGGAACGGCCTCCCATTGTTGTTGTTGTCCACAGCTTAAACAGGTTCTGCCATTTATTTCCTTTTGTTACTGAGTATAAATGGATGCATGTTAGGTTTATTTTTATGTCTGAGTAGTCAGTTAGTTTTATTAAAATTTGTATCTAAGACTATCAGTAATTAAATCTGTTAGTATTTTACTGTGTTTTTCCACATCTGGTATCACTAGACCGTACTCCAGCACAGTATCTCAGTATTAAGAAATAGTATTCTTCTGAACTGAGCATCCTTTTTCTTTTACTTACAGTACTACGAGTGTCTTTATAGAGTCATAGTTTATCTTCCTACAATCCTAAAAGTT
>LPNX010270276.1:76537-98800 GCA_001517045.1 Pseudotsuga menziesii
ATAAAAACATCTAATAATAAAACAACAGGCTAGTCTAATTAGAAAGGTTTATACTTGCATTTATGATTTCCAATAAGTAGAAGTCAGGATATAAGTCTATATAAAGAAACTTAATAAGAAATTTATTAAACGATAAATTTGAAAGTACTTCATTTACTTAACTCTGTTACATTAAAATGAACTACAGAGTTATAACACAACCTGCACTAATGCAAGAGAATAGATTTAATAGATAAGATATTGGTATAAGGGTATAATCCTATCAACATATATAATATAAGAAGTTAATACCTACAGAACACTGTAAAAGAAATTATTATTAAAATTATAATTTAGTAATGCAGAACCATAAATTACTCAGATGACGAGCCTAACTTCTCAAGCTTCAATCTTTTCATATTTATGTTACTCACAGTTAACCACAGGGTCTAGAATGATATTTCTTTTATTTTGTCAGGTCGAACAACCGACTGAATCATAACTGTCGATATTAGGGTTGAACCCTATAAGACCAATTTTTATAAATATAACAAGTATCAAGATTTAAAAACATTTCCATTCACAGCCGCTTAATAAATCTACAGTTCTGCTTTTATAAACCCTTTTCAATTAATTTTTACTGTGCTCTGCTTAAATTTAAATCTGTAGATGGTAAAATGAACAAGAAGAGACAGTAAAGATATTAAAACTCTTATATTATCAAATCTTGGGTGAAAACCCTAAATAAGCGGAAGAACACAGTAAAAGAAGCTACAGTCGAGGTCGTGACCTCCCTTGCAGACAGAATGCAACCCTGCTATCTTTTTACAGTTTTCAAAAGCAAAAAGGAATCTTTTACATTCGATCGAAGTCGTAATATCCCTTGCACAGTGCAGGGTTTAACCTGGTAAAAATTTATTTAACCAGAACAGTTTAAGAGACTGCATTAAGCCGAAGTAATCTTAGAGTCACGATACTCAAAGCCAACCTCTAACAGATCTAGCAGCCAGCAAGGAGAAATGCCACGTTCGGAAACAGGCTTACCAGGAGACTCCACGGCTGAGGTTTGCATTCCATTTCTTCCAGAGAAGGCCGAACCTGAACAATAAAGAAGAGGCAGTATTTAGTTAACCCTTAAAGTTTATTTATTGCTGAAATAAAAAGAAATGTAAATCTTAAAGAACTGTAGCTTACCGGCAAGGTTATTTGGGAAGGCAGCCACCGTTTTTACTGAAGAACCCCGAACGGAGAAAGAAGAAACCTTTCCCTCGTCACAATGAAGGCCGAACTGGAAGAACAGATGAAAACTGCAAAATGGGAGCGGCAGTAGTGATGAGTTAAAGAAGTGCATTCACGCTATTTCAGGGTCAACCATGAAGCCGAAGGGGAAAACCCTAGGTTTTCCAGCACCTTATAATTGCCAGCATCGAACTACAGATTCCTACACTATAATAAAGACAAGCAGGAGAGACTGGAGCAATGTTCGAGCTGCCATTACTCTAGCCACAGCAAACAAATAACCAGGAGGGTTCACGGAGCGATCCATCCCGAAGGCGAGGGAGACAATGATGTGTTCTAGGGTTGAGTCAACATTATATTCAGCCAGTGCATGGCCAAGGAGCAGCCACGACAGTGCTCAAATACTTTGCATGCATGAGGGTCGAAGTCTAAAGTTTTATGACGGAGATTGCCAACCATTTGTTTCCCAAGCAATTTCATTGCATGGACTTTTCTTATGGTCGCTTCCTTATGCTTTACCTGCATTAAAAATTGCAACTTCAATGTTAGGGCATGGTATATTAACACTATGCTTGCAAATATTATATTATGCAAAATAGATAATAAGACTATGTTTTATTAATATTAAACCTTTATCTTATAACTTTTGGACATCACATTATAAGTAATAGTTCAAGGTTAAGTCTTAAGGTATATAGATATAGAGGACTGGTTTTAAAACTTAAAAGTTAACGTAATAGGAGTTTAGGCTTGGGTTATAATGGTTTATAAATCATACAACCAACAACCCTAGCCTTGAAAGGAGACATTATGTCTTTCATTTCCTAAGACCTTATATAATAAAGCGATGTAAAGTATAAATGTCACAATGCTACAAATTTAATGCATAATTTTTTTTCTAGCTTTGCATTTTGATAAAAGACTAGTCATACTCAGACTTTAACTTATAGTAACCCAACTTCATAATCCTTTAGTTAGGACTGAGCTTACTCCAGTTTGTTTGGATTTGTCTTTACTATATATATAATCAATCTATTAAATTGTCTTGGATTTCTGTTGATATCATTTAGGTCCTTGTCATCCATCAAGCTTAAAGCGTTACAAGGTTGTTAAGTAAATGAATGACTAGTAGATCGATGTGAATGGTTATTTACCATTCTTAATAATAGTTAAAAAACTGGAAACTTATAGTAAGTCGATCATGAAAAGTTTAGGACCAAGTCTAAAGGTACTTAGATGATATTCATTTATCATCTTGGAAATAGAAATAGTTTTATGTTCAATATAAGTCCTTACATGTTAAGAAAAGACATGTATCAGATGGTAAGTGTTGTAAATTTTGGAAGTAAGAAGAATATATAGATCAATAGTATTAATTCCAAATCCTTCTTTTTGGTAAACAGAATCTAACTTGGCTTGGGGCAGTAATAGCAGATAATTAAATTTTGGTATGAACATGGCAACCCAGTGAGAATTACTATGCTAGATAAGAAATATTATAATTACATTGTAGTAAACTCAATAAAGATCTAAGTACTTCCTAAGGATACCAAATTTTACATCCATAAAGGAAAATAGCTATATTTTTAATATTAACTTTCTATCAGTAAGATCTTAAGGAGAAGTCTAGGAAAGGCCTTACCTATAAAAAAGCTTGATAAACTGGCTAGCATGTTTATATATACCTTTAACCGAATTAAATTGATACAGCATTTGGTTATCTAATACTTTAAAAAGATCTGTTAACAGCGACCTGAACCTTACCTGTATATCTGTCATAGAAAGAAAGAAAGAAAGAAAAAACTCTTGCATTAGTTCGAAAGGTAAGTAAGCCAGTCTGTCATAGCAATCCCCCTTGCTGTTGCATTTTCTTAAAACAATCAGTAACTGACAAGAAAATCATCACATAAGTGAAGCACATTTTAAAGATCATTCAGTTACACTCTAGTAGCACAAACTAATCAAACAGTTAATGACTGCAATTAATGTGTTTATATGCTAATTTAAAAGTTTTAAATTTTATTGAATTTTTGGGGTTTTGACACGCAAGGTCCGGCCTTGTGTGTGCTAAGTACATCAATCTTCCTACAAGTCTCTGGTATCTCCCCTTATCAACCGGTACCTGATCAGACCCAACACATAACTTCAATCCTTCTTCCACTGGTGTATCAGCGGGTTGACATGTTGACATGCCAGTTTCCTGTAACAAGTCTAAGGCATATTTTCTTTGAGATAGAAAAATCCCCTTATCAGATCTAGACACTTCGATCCCAAGGAAATATTTCAAGGGGCTGAGGTCTTTCATTTCAAATTCTCTGGACAAGTAATCCTATAAAGCTTCCCTTTCTTTAGGATCATTTCCTGTAACCACCATGTCATCCACATATACAATAAGTGTAGTTATCTTACCCCGTTGTTTCTTCAAGAATAAAGTGTGGTCTGAGTTGGTTTGACAATAACCAAAGGCTTTCATAGACTTTGTGAACCTTCCAAACCATGCTCTCGGAGACTGTTTCAACCCATACAGTGACTTCTTTAATCTGCACACCTTTCGACTATGCGTTTCTGGTATCATGCATCTTGGTGGGAGTTCCATGTAAACTTCTTCAGACAACTCGCCATGTAGAAAGGCGTTGTTCACATCAAACTGTTGTAATGGCCAACCCAAGTTCGTAGCAAGAGACAACAAGACTCGTACTGTATTGATTTTAGCTACAGGTGCAAATGTCTCTGTATAATCGATCCCATAGGTTTGGGTGTATCCTTTTGCCACCAATCTTGCCTTAAAGCGTTCAATTGCACCATCTGCTTTGTACTTCATAGTGTAAACCCACCGACATCCAACTGGTTTCTTTCCTGGTGAACGGTCAATAAGTTCCCAGGTTTTATTCTCCTGCAAATATTTCAACTCTTCATTCATAACAAATTTCCACCTTGGGTCAGCTAAGGCTTCCTGCACATTGTTAAGAATAGATACAGTAGATAACTGAATTACAAATGACGGATTTGATTCTAACAAACGATGGTTAGACACATAATGACTCATGGGGTATTTAACGTTACTGGAAAGTTCAGGTTCATATGTGGGTTTAGGAATACCTCTGGTGTGACGTTGTGGTAGCTGTCTTCTAAATGGTTTAGGAGCATCCTCAGCAAGCGATTGGTTTGGTGTATCAGCTTCCTGTGGTGTGAGAGACTCGGACATGGGTGGTGCCACAACTTCAGTTTCTTGGTGTTCATCACTACTTGGATCCAAAGTCAAACCACTCACATCCAATTCGACCACTTCTTGATTCAGCACATCAGAGAGTTCCCCTACTTTCGGGATGTGAACAACCACATCTTCAGAGATGTGATCATCATAGTCTAGAGTCTGAATTTCCTTCTGGTACTCCCCCTGAAGTTCAGGCTCAGAGGAAAAATATATCGAGTCTTCATGAAAAGTTACATCTAATGTAATAAACATTCATTGGGTTTGAGGATGATAGCATCGGTACCCCTTTTGATAAGCAGCATGTCCAAGAAAGACAAATCGTAGTGCTCGAGGAGACAACTTGTTGCGCTGATGCTTATGGAGGTGTACAAAAGCTACACAACAAAAGATGTGAGGAGATAAATTTGGGATGGCTGGAGCAACAATCGCTTCAGTGAGAGCCTGAGATGGTGTCTGAAAATTAATAGTGCTAGAGGGTACCCGGTTGATCAAATATGCTGCAGAGGTAAGTGCTTCTCCCCAATAGGATAATGGCATATGGGATTCTATCAATGAAGCACGGACAACCTCCAACAAGTGGCGGTTTTTTCTCTCAGCCATCCCATTCTGCTGAGGTGTATTAGGATAAGTAGTTTGATGAATAGTTCCTTGTGCTTTCAGATACTGCTGAAGTTTAGAACTCAAATATTCTCCTCCATTGTCACTACGAAGAACCTGAACATGTGCATTGTACTGAGTACGAACCATTTTATAAAAAAATTGAAATAACAAATTCACTTCACTTTTAGACTTCATCAAGCACACCCAAGTCATCCTGGTACAGTCGTCAATAAAAGTAACAAACCAACGTGATCCACCAAAGGTAGTAACTTTGGACGGACCCCAAACATCAGAATGTATGACCATAAAAGGAACTGGACTTTTATTCAAACTTAATGGAAACGAAGCACGATGGCTTTTTGCAAGTTCACAAACATCACAGCGGAAACTAGAAACATCAAATTTTACAAATAAACTAGGAAATATTTTCTTCAGGTAACCAAAGGAGGCATGCCCCAAACGTCGATGCCATAACCAGATTTCAGATTTCTTCTTCTCCCCCTCGGAGCCATCCATCGTTAAAGCTTGACATAACTTGTCCGAACTCTTTGACACTAAGTCCAAGTAATACAGCTTTCCTCGCCTAACACCACAACCAATCGTTTGCCTCATTCGGATGTCCTTAAACACACAAAAATCGGGCCAAAAAATTACAATACAAATAAGGTAGTGGTGATTTGGGAAACTGACAATAGATTATAATCCAAAGATGGAACAACTAAAACAGAATCTAGATTTAAAGTATCAGTGAGCGGTAAATACCCTTCTCCAATAATTGGGGCCGAAGAGCCATTGGCAGTGGAAACAAATTTTTGTGCGAATGGTTTAAGAGGCGAGACCTGTCTAGAATCAAATGTCATATGATCCGTAGCACCGGAATCAATTATCCATGCACTATTAGAAACAAGTGTAGAAATATTTAGAACCTTACCACCATTACCTACCGCTGCTGCTAATGCCGAGATCTGACCAGCAACACCATCCGTTGTCTTTGTTTCGACCACTGCAACACTAGAGGTCCTCTTGGAATTCTTCTTTCATGATTCGCGGCTATGATCCCACCATTCTGGATACCCCACAAGTTCAAAGCAGTGGCTCTTGGTATGACCAGTTTGATTGCAATGAGTGCATTTGTAGGTGGATTTATCGGCACCATCAGTGTTCTTAGGCTGGCTTTGGGAAGATCGGTTCTAATTAGACCGATTTCGAGTCACCATGGCTGAAGCTTCAGATTTTTTTGGTTCTCCATTCATCATTGCAAGTCGAACAGATTCACGGCAGACCAAAGCATAACATGCTTCCAATTCGGGGATAGGATCCTTTCTCAAAATTTCACCACGGATTTGTTCGAATTCACCATCTAATCTAGCAAGAAAAATATGCACCCTTTGTCGTTGAACTGATTTTCGGTAAGATTCAACATCATTCTCACTTTCCATAATCACCTTATCACGATGATCCAACTCACAAAAGATCTCAGTTAATTCTCCATAATACACCGAGAGTGTTCTGCCATTTTGTTTCGTAGAGAAGGCCCTCGGATTCAAGACAAACACCTGCAATTCATCTGCTCCATCATAAAAAGCTTTTCAAAGAGATTTCCAAATATCTCGAGCGGTGGGTAAGCGAATATATCGCTTCATGATTTCTGGGGACATAGACATCAACAGTCGTCTCTTGACCTTTTGATTGTCTGCATACCACTTCTCATATCCATCATCCTTCTCGGTAGGTGACTGTGAATTACGATGAATGAAAGAGAGTTTCTCCTTCTCAGCAATATGCATCTCCATGATTTGATACCACAAATCATAGTTTATTTCATCGAGTACAATCCCTGCATTGAACGGCGAACCTTCAGATTGAATAATAATGGGAGCAGATTTGGTCCCAGATGTTTTAGAATCTGATTTGGCCATGGTTCAATGGAGAGTACTAACGATTTAAGCTTCTTGGCTCTAATACCAAGTTCAAAACAGAGTTCAAGAGAAAAATAATTCTATTTTATTACAATGAATTGTACAGGTACATATACATCAAAGATCCTACAATAGAGCTGCCGATCCTACAGTCATGCTGCAGATCCTGAAAAGGATAGGAAACAACCATCTACAAGATAGGAAAGAATCATAGAGAGAATAGGAAAGAATCAGTCCATATCGCAACATATACCATTTATCTATTGGGCAAGTGGAAGAGACTAGAAGCGCAATTCAACATCAAGACTAAGGTTACCAGTTTTCCCTCATAACACTGCGAATTCAATGAAGAAACGCCGAAAACGACACTGCGAATTCAATGAAGAAATGCCGAGAACGTTTGCTCTGGCCGTATGCTTGACACAGTTCAGTTTACCCTATAGTCATCAGGCTCAAAGCTTGATATGTTAGACAAGTGTTGGATCGAACGACCAAACCTCATGTAACAATTAATATCTTACTCAAGTATCAAACAACGAGGAGGAGTAGCTTCCATGAGGAGCCAGATCCAACAGATCATCCTTTTGCATTGTGCCCTGCCCTGCCCTGCCCATGACACGAAAAAAGCATGGCCATGGCAAAGCCAAATGGAACCCACCACACGAAATACGCAAGCAAAGTTAATGCATTCTTACATAAGAGCACGGGAGGAGACTCCCGAGGTGTGACGCCAACTCGTCTCGACCAATAATCTGCGAACCAAAAAGCAAAATCTAAAAAAAATTATAATCAGAAAATGCCATAACATTGCATAGACTAAAGTCACATACATAAAAATAATACAATAATGCCCCGCCAACTCGTCTTGACCAATAATCTGCGAAATAAAAAAGCAAAATCTAAAAAAAATTAAAATCAGAAAATGCCATAACTTTGCATAGACTAAAGTCACATACATAAAAATAATACAATAATGTCCCACTAACTCATCTCGACCAATAATCTGCGAACAAAAAAGCAAAATCTAAAAAAAATCAAAATCAGAAAATGCCATAACATTGCATAGACTAAAGTCACATACATAAAAATAATACAATAATGTCCCCTGCCGGAGACATAAAAATATGCAAACTAAGCACACGTTTAAACAATAATCTCACTTATTGTTCTTCTTTCATTTTATCTTTATGTTCACACTCCAAAATCAATATACTATTTATTTTTCTTCTCTTAAGGAAAAATGATAAAGATAGACTATATTTAGTCTCTATTTCAATTACATGTTACTTTCTTAAGTTAGATTAATTTTTTTTATAAACTTAATGTTTAATTTTTTATTAATAAAAACCATAATTTTGTGTTTTATTTTTTTACAGTAATAAATTAATTAATATAATATTTTCTTTTCTTTTTTGTTCTCTTTTTAATTTTTCCTATTTTTTATTAAAATTGAGTAACACTTTTTTTTCCCTCTTTGATGCAACAAGTTTGCCACATAGATACATGACAAAAAAAGTCCAAACTAAAACAGAGAAACTGAACAAGAATCCATAGTAACTCATACATCACACTCACAAATAACAGAGATAAATAAAATCAGTAACATTATTTAAATTAATAGATTATTACGATTTACATTGAGTGAGTGAGCTATGTTTTGTATTGCCTTACTTTTTAGGAACTATAGGCATAATCAAAATCCCCTCATGGCATCTATAGTTACTTCGTTGTTTGTTTCCCCAATTTCTCTATCTCCCCACCCGCTCTCTCTCACGATGCAAGAAGATTCTCCTATAACCTAACTTGGATTCATTTGGTTCATATTCCATGTGAAGCCATTATTCATTTTAACTTTAGCCCTTGTTACAAATGCTTCATGTTTCTCCATAAAATAAGCTAGAATAATAAACTATTTAATTATTTTATATTTTAACTTTGGAATATTGATGTAACTTGAGAAGTAGTAGTAGACTATAACATAATTGTTGTAATATATTGCTATAAGTTGAAAATTAGCAGCACATTGTAACAAAACTATTGTAACTGTTGTAAGTTGAAAAGTAGTAGCGCATTGTAATAATAGTCCATGCTTAGCCTACCAAAAGAAACAAATATGCATGATATCCATATACACCAGAATGCTCTTGCATAAGACACCCCATGTTCAAAATTTGAGCTTCTTTCTCAAGTTGTAGGTGAACAAAATGTGCAGATTGGAGATCTATCTTTGCCTATCTTCGCTGCTAACAACCATAATATTTCCTATAATGTCCTTTCCACATCTTCCTCACAAGCTTGTACTACCTATTTTTGTTGTACCTCAAATTCGTTTACAATCTTTATCCCTTTCCATTTATGCAGTCGTTTTTTCACCTATTTTGTTAAATCCATAAGCACATCATTCTTCATGCTATCCACTATGCTTGTAGTTGTATTTATCTCATCCACAATCTCCACCTTCTCCATTGTATTTTCTACAAACATACAATCACTCAAAATACTATGGGAATGGAAATTTCCCATATTTCACCACTTCAAAAGTGTTGTTTCTGTAACACTCAAGTTATGCTCTTCATTTACTTCAACCCACTGTTGCATATGTTCTTTTTGCACTACTTCTTTCGCATATGTCAAGACCAGGTTTAACAATGTTTTTTTAGCCTTGTCCTCTTCTTCACTAGAAGGATGTAATTTAAAATTATTCCCATCTTTCTCAAATTGATAGGTGTTATTTCTCCCTTCATGCATAAACCCTTTATAAAACTTCCATGACCTCCCCAACAAGATGTGGCATGCATCCATAAGGAAAACAACAAATAAAACGTTATCATTGTATTCCCCATTTTTAAAATCAATCAAGCATTTCCTTCTCATGATGACCCTATGCCCATTTTGTAACCATGAAACCCTATATTCCTTTGGGTGAGGTGTACACTCCAATTTGAATTTTCAACAACTTTTGTAGACACTAATCTTTTAGAATTACCACCATCAATAATTAAACTACAACACTTACCTTCGATCTTGCATTTTGTTATGAAGATTGTCTTCCTCTGTTCCGGTTCTTTCTCAACATCCTTTTTAGACTACAACAATATATTCCTCATCATCAAATTCTCCCCTTGCTCTTGTTGCAACTCAATCATCTTATGTGTTGTTGTTGTTGGTTCAATTTCAATAAGATGTGTTCTCCCTTCTTGGTGTCTTCCATCCTTCATAGGTTCTAGACATTTAAATTGCCTATGGCCTTGCACTCAACATCTGAATCAAATTCCTTTAAATTTGCCTCCTCTAGCTATCCCTCTTGTTGATTAACCTCTTCCTCTATCAACATCATATCCCCTTCCAACTAGCTGGTCCACAACATTGGGATTGATTTCACCTTCTTCAAGTTGCTTTTATTTCTATTGCCCTCTTCCATACCCCAAATATTTCTTCACATTCTGTTCTTTGCTCAATAATTGCTCTTCATTTCTCGAGGTTGGTTAATAATCCTTTACCACTGAATGAAAATTAAAAATAGTAAACTCATGTTGTATAGCATAACTCAAACCATTCACATACCTAGAAATGGATTCTAGAATCTCAACATTTTGTCCAAACCTTATATATAACACCTTGGTTTTGACCCCGTTGCATTTAAATAAATGATGTAAATAATCATGGTGTGGAGCTAGGAAAAAGCCCCACCATCGATTTAGTATTTATGTTTCGGTAATTAAGGTGTGGCCGATGGTATTTTTTTATGCTAGTTGAACATTAACAACTGAACATCATGTTAAATTGCAATTTTAATTAAAAACCTACAGCCATCTATGTCAACGCAACTAAATGAGATGGGGGCATGATTTTTCCTAAGGATAAGGGAGTTGGGGGGGGATTGGAAGAGTGGGAAAATTTGAATTGGGCAGAGCCCCACTTCGGGAATTTTTTTTTTTAAAACACCAAAAACAACCACCTTTACCTCAAGCGGAAGCGTTTCACCTTCCCTCCTGATTTTGGAATGGAAAAACATTTTGGGAAAACCAATTCTGCATTCACGTAGTAGCAAGAAAGCAAAAAAAAAACGATTCAGAGTCTGAACCTTTCACAAATTTCTCCTGTCCGACGATCTGAATCCTTGACGTTTTTGGTTTTCCTCTATGGATTGTTCTCTCCCACGTTTTCTCATGTCTTCTAGTTGTTTTCCTGAGCAAGATGGCCCTGAATCCAATTTTGTGTCTTTGTTTTGAAAGACCATCAATGTTTTCGTTTTGGTATTTTGCAGTAGTTAGTTTGGCACCGGAAATGTTCATAAATTCGTAAATTTCTGTGTGTGTATGTAATCCCTGGTGTCTGCTACGTTTTGATAAATCCCAGGACTGAGATCACTGTGTTTGCATCCACGTTTGGCATTTGAATTGATTGAAGGAATGGAAATATAGTCTAGTCTTGCTTGATAAACCTAGTTTGTGAAAGAACCTCACAGACCAATCTAGAACGCTGGTTTTCTTCTTTGCATGCCCTGAATAGCACTAGAAGGGAAGGCATGGCCCGAGGGACTGTGTAGCAGAGAAGGGAATGCTTCCTTGTGTTGGGTGTGTAATTGTTTAGAAATCAGGCTAGATCCAGTGTGGGTGTTCATAGCTCTGGGGTTGAGCTCACTATCTTAGCAGTTAGTCTTTCCACCTCCTTGGCAGCCTAATAAACCCAACTGGAAGGATGTCTTGGCTGGTAGCCTGATAAACCCATCTGTTGGCTTGGATGTGTCTCATGTGAATTTGGCTAAGTGTAAACCACTACCTGTGTAAGTCTGATAAACCCAACTATGTTGGCTTGACTGAATTTTAATTGTATCCTTGGCTATGGGTGAAGTCTACTAGTGTTCCTTATTCCTTTGGGAAGATCATGCCCAGCTTGGGGGTGGCAGTGTTTCTGAGAGATTAAAGAGCATATTGTCCTATGGTTGGGTGGAACGTTGCCACAACATCGCTGGTTGCGGGACGAGCTTCTTTCAAAGATAATTATTCTTGTGTATTTAAGTTCTGCAACTGTATTTGCTTATGAATTATTATGAAATTATCATGAACATGTTGAATGCATGAATGTGTTGAATGAATGATTTGCTTCCGCTGTATATATCATGTACATTTCATTATGCATCTGTTTATACTTATGAATGTTTTATCTCAAGGCAATTTTTGTTTATTATGTTCATGGGGCTTAGAGTGCCCAGGTTGTCAGATGTTGTCGCATCCTCTTCGCTAAGTAAGGGTTGTGGACGTGACATTATTGAAATCCTATAAAACTCTTATGTGTACTTCTTTACTAACATCTTGATTTGCTTCAAATTCTATAACCTCCTCAACAAGTTCAAAGCATAATCCACATGAAAACATTTATGTTTCAAATCTGATATCATGCTATCCCAAGTTTTAATTTTCTTTTTACCACCACATTCTCTATTCAGCTGCAACTTTTCCCACCATAAAGAAGAATGAATTCTCAATTTAATACTAGTAAACCTAACACTCATAGGATCCCTAATATGTTCAAATTCAAAGAACTTTTCCATTTCCCCTATCCAATCTAGAATAGATAGGAGTATCAAGTCTAGGTTTAACTTCGATACTACTGACCATTTTATCTTCCATTGTCATGTCCTTCGATTCTTCTATTGTAGTCTTTGATTTAGCTTTGAATCATCATAGTTGTCTTTCACTCCAAGTGCAATCCCTCTCCTCTAGGTTTCTCTAGGGCATCCATTCTAGCCATCATTGTCCTTATCATTTATACAAGCTCATTCCTATCTTCTATAGGCTCTTCTATTCTAGGTCTTACACGACCCCTTCTATATTTTCCATCATTTTTATTCGTGTGCTCTCCACTTTAATAGCATTCAAATATTTCCCATTTTTCAAACACGATGTTTTTGGTCCTTTCCACCACAGGTTCATTAAACTCTTATACCACTTGATGCAACAAGTCTACCATATAGATGCACAAAAAAAAATCCAAACAAAAGAGATACACCACACTAAAAAATAACAGAGATAAATAAAATATGGAACATTTTTTTATCTATTTTAATCTATTAAATTTTTATTATTATATTATTTATTGTTTATAAATAATAATATTAATTTTATATTTTATATTTTGTATATATTTTTTATGCTATACTTTTATTTATTTATTTATAGAAATTGATAGTATTTTTATTAAAAAGGAGAGGAAAACTCCTCAATAGCAGAGTTACATATCATCAAATAAAAACATTCAGTCTTCAGGTCCATTAAAATTCCAACCGAGTCTAAACTTCCTATCACGATGGCATCTAACAGAAACTATAAAGCGGAAGCTATACTGTCTTACATATTGTCCTAACAAAATTAGGAAAAACCACTGCATATTTTCCACTTAAAAAGAAACTAAGGAACCTGAGATTCCTGTTTGAGAGGACGAGGAGCGAGTGAAGAAGCTTAAACCTCCTCTTTTTCTTCATGCTTCTGCTGTAGAATGACAACGTCTCACCTTGGCTTGCAATTCGTCCAATTTAGGCTTGCTGTAGAATAGCGATCCGGTCCAATTGTTTGAGGTGGAAATGATGACATCCACAGTTCTCATCCTCCTACCATTATTCCCATCACCATCACCATCACCATCACCATCACCTGTCTCTATTTTTTCCTTCCTTCCTATTCAACCCAATCCACACGGCGACCAAGGCAATGTATTCCATGCTGGAGCTTCTTGACTCCACATTCAACACAAGAGAAGGTACTTCCTTCTTCCAGAAGGTATCGAATCATATTCGAAGGAATAAATGCAAAACCTTTTCCTTAGCGAGCAAGACCAACTTAGAGGGAAAATAACTGATACATTGAACGCGGCGTTGGAGCAATCCTTATATCTCTCGCTCCTGCTCAGTGCTCATATAATAATTTCCATTTAACACCTTAATGTCACACGATCCCATATCATGAGTAAACCCTGATATGCATACCCTCTTCCCACAAGGATGGATGGCACATTCCTAGATCAGATTTATCGTGGGAACTGCTAAGGAGGTGAGTCTTTCCGCTCATTTCCATAATTCTGAATGCTGGATTTAGCATTCAAAGCTCATACCTGTACTTCCATCTTCCCTCATATTTCCATTATAACACTTCGCAAAGGAAGGATTAAAGGTCAAGGTCAAGGTCAGCATACTACGGTGCGGTGCCTTTGTTGGCTACGCCCCTCACACAAAGCGATCCGACGACGGACAGTGCGACCGCCGTCGCATTAAATGCTCTACTGCATGTAGAGTATTGTTCGCCCTCACACTTGCCACTTATATGCTTCACATTTAGCCTATTTATGCGGATGGGGAGACGGGATTGGATTTCCCCACCATAACACTTGTACTGTTGATTTGTAGGGGATCTCTTCTCTTCATAATGAAAATATTTACCCTTCTTGTTATGGAACTCCCTCTCATTTCTTAAATATACTTCATTGGCCAAGGAGTATGCTAAAGGATCAATTCTGTCTTCTGCGTAGAATATGAAGGCAGTATACTGTTCTCATTCTCATTCTCAGGGATGCCATATTTTCCCATATTCTTGCTTGACTTCGGAATAAGTCTATGTTATTCAAATGATCTCGACTCTTGCAAGTCCGAATAATGACATCGTTTATACCTTTGTCTGCTAGCACTTTGGTGCACATCCACATCCACATCCACATCCATATGGATAACAACTATGCCATGTTATTGTTTTCCACTCTTAGGATCCATGCAAATTCTTCCACAATGTTTCCTCAAGGCTCAAAAAGAACCCCACCCGCACTTGTCGTCTTTTTTTATGTTATAATTATTATTTATAATCAAATTTAATAATTATGATGATAATTAACGTTTATTTAGATCAATTTTGACCTATCAAATCTTAATATACCATATTTTTAATGTTGTTTAATGCACATCGAAAAATATATTACCTAACTATAAGTACCTAACTATAAGTGGTGAATGGATATAATTACAAGAGCCATGACATGGCAATGTCCCCGCTATTGTTAATAGTTATTGCTATAAGACAAATAAATTTAAATATGAGAGTTAATTATTAAAAAAAACTGAAACTTTGAACACACATTTACAAAACCCTTATAGTTAAATTTTTCAAAGGCTTCTAAGACTACACAAAGAATCGAGGGCTTTGAGAGAACCCTCGGAGAGAACCCTCCTCGCTTTACTGTAACCATGACTAGTATTATCATGGAAATTAAAACAAGAATCACTGAATGTAAATAAAGGATAAACCTCATGATATAGTAGTTGTACTTGCACAAAAGACTCCAAATAGTCGGTTTCGATATTCATTGTTTCTCTAGACTCCAAATAGTCGGTTTCCATATCCATCATTTCTCTTGTCAGAGAAAGGAAAAAGACTGAAAACCTTAGCCTAGGACTCCTCGATCTTACATGAAGAGTCCGGCCAAATGAAAAATGGCTAGGAAGAATAAGCATTAAGAATTCTCTGTTCTAAACTAATTATATATGGATTTATAATTAAATTTGGTGAAAAAATCTGGCTTCACCAACGCCATTTATATATATAGGATTTATAATTAAATTTGGTGAAAAACTCTTGCTCTTCACCAATGCCATTCATATATATAAGATTTATAAATTTATATAGACTATGGTCCATTAAATGAGCCAATGAGCCAGGTCCCAAGATGAGTTTGACGACTAAAGGTCATATCACCCCAACTTTTCACCCTAAGCATGCTGCGACAGTATGCAAGAAAATGTATACCTGAACTGACTTTTTGGTTTTTTAAAGTAGTACCATGGTTTATAACTTTATCCTACAGTTTTCCATAGTAAAATTTCATGTCTTTTTTGGGAATAAATAAGCAACTATATCACCATACAGTTTACGAGTGAGCGCATGGAAATATATACACACCTGTATGAACAAAAGAGGCAAATCTTGTAGCTTCTGAGCTCCATACTCCTGCAAAATGAGTTGGGCAAACGCTAGATTTGGATACCCAATATCTGGTAGCTGAGCCAATGTTAGCTCACTCATGGCAGCAGCGAAAGTGCTCCTTCACCATTACAGTCGATTTCAAGCCGACCCTCTTCGGAATTGAGAGCGAGTCTCCCTGCTGTGTAGTCATAGGGAACCAGCAATTTTCTCAAAGCGCTGGCAACTATCTCAGCGACGTCGTCTCGGCCTCCTAATTTACCAAAGAAATGGAGGGTCTCCACCGTAAACACCAAATTCTGGTCGAAGTTAGAGAGGAACAAGAATCTTCTTTCTGTTTCTTCACCAGGAAACACAAGGAATGGCTTCTGCACTTTGATTTTGAGATATAAAACTGGATCCCCTGATCCTATTTCCTCCATTGAAATGCAAAATGCAGAATGCCGAGATGCTCAGTGATCTGAGATTCGACTTTCTTGCCAGACTTATTAATAGCTAGGCTGCGCGTCCCAAGGCCTCCTACTCTACTATTTTCGATGTTTCATTCATTGACATCTGGTCGTTGATTATATTTAGGTGTCTAACTGCCCGTATTCATGGAAGACAAAGCACGGATAAGGTTTTTGCAATCCATTAAATGGCTCGTGATGGTTCAGTTTAACTGTAAATGCATTTTATGGGTATTGCTTCACTAGTACGTATTGGAAAATGGATAATTTCATAGAATCATCCACGTAACTATTTTGCCAAATGGGACACAGATTGAGGTAGGCAGGTAGCACAAGTCGATCCTTCCAAGAGACTTGGATTCATCGACATTCCCAGTCATGGAAAAAAAACAAAATTTGTTCATACACCTTGGAACTAGAGATTAAAAACTGGACATGAAGCAGTAAACACATCTGTACAATGAGATCGAACAAACACTTTAAATTCAATTTTGTTTACATGGGGAATTGCACGGTGGAATTCATGGCCAAATTGCTAGTGACAGATATGGTAGAACAATCAGAGCATTGGACAGAACAATGCGAAAAAGGAAAACTTTTTAACTGTGCGTTATGTTGCAAGCATAGACACGTATGTGTCCACACTGTAGTATTATTTTTGACTTGTCTGTGATGGCGGTTTGTACAATTATTGTGATTGTGAATGATGTATATATTACAATGCTCAATTGACACTTTACATGTTGACTGTGGTACTGTCTTGGTAATCTCTTCTTCTGACAATTTCTATTGTGAAAAAATTCTCTCTAAAAGTAATGATTTTGGACTGGTGTACACAATATTGCTTGAATGCATCAAATCAGCTTTTACTTTGTATGCATGATGGCACAGGCAACTCAGGAATGTATTTGAATGTCTGTATTAAGCATGTAAAATTTGAGATGCAAGTAATTATCAAAATGTTCTATAAAACTTTCTTTAACAAAATTTCAGTCCAATACAAGCAATATTCATACCCAACTACAACTGAATTGGAGAGATGCTAATTGGTAAGCGTGATTAAGATATTATGAATATGCTAATTCGTTGGGGTTACTCCAAAATTTAAACTCTTTTAGGCACATATCCAAACTCTTTACAGCGTTTAGTTTGAATTTGGCTTAGTTACCTGACCAAGCCCCATACCGACCACAATCGGTTACTCCAAATTTTAAACTATTTTAGGCACATATCCAAACTCTTTACAGCGTTTAGTTTGAATTTGGCTTAGTTACCTGACCAAGCCCCATACCGACCACAATCCAGACAGATAGCCACCTTTTTCTCATACCGACCACAATCCAGATAGATAGCCACCGTTTGCTCATTAATCTGAAAATTTTACTTTGTTAAATTGGGACCACTCTACATTAGAGGAAATTTCAACTCAAAATGGGCCTCCTAAAATGAACTAGTAAAATAATAGTTAAAATAATAAAATAATATTTATTAATTTTGGAGGAAGAAAAGAAAAAAACTATTTTTTTGTTTGTATTTTTGACATATCTCCCTGTGTTTTTACTCAAATTTCGATCGAGAGAGCTCGTTGGATGCGGAATTAAATTCCACATACAACGAGTATGCACTCGGCATACTTTTGACGGACCCCGCTACCCCAAAAACAAGAAATACCTGAAAAAATGGAATGATGATGTCATCATTCCATTTTTTCAGGTATTTCTTGTTTTTGGGGTAGCGGGGTCCGTCAAAAACATCATCATTCCATTTTTTCAGGTATTTCTTGTTTTTGGGGTAGCGGGGTCCGTCAAAAGTATGCCGAGTGGGTACTCGTTGTATGCGGAATTTATTTTCGCATCCAACGAGCTCTCCCAATCCAAATTTGAGTAAAAGCACAGGGAGATATGTCAAAAATACAAACAAAAAAAGTAGTTTTGTTTATGATACCTATCCCCAAATTTATATTAAAAAAGTGTTTAAGACCTATCCGGTATTTCAAATTTAAAGTAATTTCATTGGCTAACACATGATGACATGGAATTTGAATAAAAGTTAAAAGGCCCATTTTGAGTTGAAATTTCCTCTAATGCCAGTTCTAAGTTTTCTTGTAAACATCTAAGGTCAATGTTTTCTTTTACCATGGGAACACCAAGCTCTCGAGGGTATATCCAACAGCTTGCAGGTCAGATATACCAGTAACTTGTCACTCAGCAAGGGCCGAGATGTTTGGAAGACCATCAAGGGCAGAGACATTTAAGACCATCTGGGTGAGCCTCTATCTCAGAGATAGCATACCCCCACTGTTGCCACCTCTGTGAAAAAGGAGTAGGACGCAAGAAGCGTGTGAGACAAAACCTTTCATTGCTCTGCATTCCACTAATAATCCATCCATAGTTGCTTCCTCCAAATTCTCATCCTTTTCATGCAAACATTTGTTTCCATAAAAAAAATGCAAAAGATAATACCACTTTCAGCTTTAGAGTCAATGTTCACACAAAATATGCCCAATGTTTTGCAGAAAACAGCATCACTTTTTTCTTTCATGATCTTCCCATGCATGCAATGTTGTAACTGGTGAGGAAACAGTGTTGGATACAGTGATATATCTCTTGAAGTTGAAGATGACACAAAATTGTTGGCATGAATGTTGTGGGTTGATGGCTCACCTATTGTTCACTGTTTTCTTGCACTGCACTGCTATTTCCATGGTGATCCCTCCTCTCATAGACGTTACAATGTCTGCTCTCTGCCCTGGCATTGAACAATGCATTCCAATTATATACCTCACTTCTTTCTGTTCATGGGAACTTAATCTACATGTCTTGTGTGATTCTTTACACATCTTGCATTAGACGAGTTGAAGAGAGACTGAGAATTTGAAGTTTGATGATGGGTTTTTGAATTTTTCTATGGTGGAATGGAAATGGCTTGAAAAATATACATGACTCTTAAACCTAGAGCTGGCTTGAAATGGTTGCTGCTCCACGTAGAGCTGTTGACACAAATCAGGGAAGAGGAAGCCTGTCAGAACATGTTATATAGAATATATCCAAACAACTGTGACACCAAAAGAAATAAAGTATTGTTTAGGTCGGTCAATTTAGACATATTATAATTGTTTGTCCTGGAAGTTTCCGTGCATGCAGACCACCTGTTAATGCACCAAGGAGATGGTAGATATTTTAGGCCTTTCACATATTATGGTCCTGCCCACTTTTGTGCACACTTAGGCCTGTTAATCGCAATGAATAATTCCCGCACTCAGATGATTACCCTACGAGATTTGTACCCGCGACTGGATATGATCCCTTATGCCCCTATATAGCATTGGTACGCGTACCCCAATCACGTGTTACATCCTAATCCACTTGAGAGGATAAGTGATGCACCTATTCATGGAAAACGGACAGATTTCACATAGTGTAGGTCTTATGCAATTCCATTTCAGATTTCACATAAATCTTCCCTGTGTTCATAAGCATAGATCTATTCCAAACGAGCTCTATTTATTGGGATACAGCTTTGTTCTAGTATGTTTGGCTTCTCATAGACCGCTTACATGCTCGTTTTGCACATTTCTTGGTTTTTTGAATATCAATACATGTCTTGTCATGTCAGATCCTATATGCAAAAATAGCATTAAACTCTTCACCTTAATTTCAGGTGTCACTCACTTTTTGAATGTTCTTGACATGGGTTTTTATTATGTTCCCGACAGGGAATATATATGAATCGGTTAGGTCCATTAATCGGAGGTACATATTTAAACTTTTTAGTTTTCAAATGTTTTTAATGTAGTTTCATTGATTTTTATTTTTTTAATTATTTAAAAATTGATTTAACTTAATTTTTATTGGTCCTTTGCAGGTGACGTTAGCTTGGGTCTCTGTGCCCCAAGACCCGGCAGTGTGATAACGTAAGCAATGGCATTGAAAAATGAAAAGTTTGAGGTAGAATTAAATGAGCTAGATACCTTTAAGCTGTAATTTTGCTCGGTGTTATTGTTGTTGGTAATCGGGTGTGGCATTACTCGTACAACATGCAGATTAACTGACATCAACCCTACTGTGGCGTTACGCATACAGCATGCAGCTGAACTCACTTCCACCTGTCGTCCAATCCACTTGTTAGAGGGGTGGACCGCTCTCCAGCAGCAGTGTTGTCCTGGTGTCTTCATATCGTCGTATCTCATATGGCAGCTAGCCAAAAACTTCTGCACTCACTCACTTTGAAAACCATGCAGCAACCAGCGCGTTACACTTGATCTCCTGCATGCACCGAAGGTGCGTGCGTTACAGTTCTTTTCTGCTCTAAAATGGGGTTACTCTTCAATTTCTGACGAACCAATTTCTTTCAACTTGCTAATGAGGAAGTTGAGACTAGTTTCTTTAGTTTATTTCGTAGCTGTGTTTGGAACTTCATGTGTAATGCTATGCTCTAAAGCTGCTGTTGCTCCAGATGTCTTGATTGGAAAACACAAATTAGCAATACAGAAGACAAAGTGGAAGAAAGCCACTAGTACATGGTATGGCAATCCAGATGGAGATGGAAACGATGGTAAGGGCAAACATAGTAATTTTTTTAAACTTATTTTTATATGTAATATGACTGTTGTCCTTGGACGTTTGATTGAAAAAAAATGGTATTTATTTTTTGCTTTGTAATTACAGGCGGTGCATGTGGATATGGCAGCCAAGTGAAACTGAAACCTTTCCCATCAAAAGTATCAGCAGGGAGTGCAGATCTGTTCAAAGGAGGAGGAGGCTGTGGAGCTTGCTATCAGGTATATTAAAATGAATAATAGAATATCCCCATCTTGACCTTGGTGAAAACAATAACAAAATTTGCATTAGCCAGGGATTAGATTCTAAAATTTGTTTGTCTGTATATGTAGGTAAAATGCATTGACAATCTTTTGTGTTCAGCAAAGCCAGTGACTGTGGTGATTACTGACGAATGCCTTGGTGGCCCATAGTCTAATGGAGAAACACACTTTGATCTCAGTGGTACTGCCTTTGGCCATATGGCATCTGATCCTAATAGAGCTTCGCAGATGCGTAATGTTGGAGTTGTCTCTCTTTTGTTCAGACGGTATTTATTATTTATTATCTTTTTACATGCTATTTATCTCTAATATTATATGGAATTAACGTTGATTTGAATCAGGATGAATGGAAAAGTTAAAACTAATTACTAGCAAGAAATCATTCAAATGAAAATTGAGTGAGCTCAATGTTTGAGATTTGATTTGAATCAGAATAATAACAAATTCTGTTGCCACCTACAGCCCAGCAACGCTGTGTATAAAGTAAGGTGTAACGCTGTGTATAAATTAAGGGAAGATTGGAAAGATATAAAGTAAACTGCTGGTTATTCATACATCAACCACCCCCACCATTGAAATCAATCTGTGCTGGACAATACACATACACTTGTGTGAGAGTATGTCTGAGAGACATTTTGATGCGCAAGTTTGAGATTTGACGCAAAATTTTGACTCACGAAGGTCACACAAAACGTACGAAGTATCATTTATTTCCCACCAATACTAAGATATAAACAAATAATTATATCGACTTTACAATTTATTTTGTTGCTGCTACATATAAACGGAATCCCGGTGAAGCAATTTGGCTTCTCTTTCTCTCATGTTTAAAAGCATCCAATGTGATATCCGATGGTAGTTGTGTAATAGGTAGTTGGATCTCAAGCAGCAGTCTGATGTTTAGCTGCTGTACAGCAAGCTAGTTATAAGTGGAGTTCCAAGTTCTAATTACATGTACAAAAAGAAAAAAATAATGAGTCTGGAACACTCAGAACCATGATATATTTGGGTGGGTGGAAACAAAAATTTGAAATATAATTATATTTGGGTGGATCCAAGCTGAAATCTAATTAACCTG
>LPNX010270276.1:99103-197456 GCA_001517045.1 Pseudotsuga menziesii
AATCGACTCAGATATCCTATCTCCCAGGTTGGAAGACTAGGTAAAAGTGCACTAATTACTATTATATAATGCATGCTTTACTCTCGGAGCTGGTTTCTCATCGAGTCTATGGTGTATAAGACCTCCTCTTCGTCGTTATATACGTAATATTATATATAATGCTGGGATTGGGGATCAGTGGAGATCAACCTCCATCCACTTATAAGTAATAAAAAAAGTTACAAATGACCTCCACTTAATATTAATATATATTTATATATATAAAATTTACTTCTGGATGTATCAGATACATTCATGTTTCTTAAACTATGAATATAAGATGATTATAGTACAATGCATCATTGTATTAATCACTTGTTATTGTTATGTTCCACAGAGCACCTTGCGAGTATTCAAGACAAAAGATTCACTTCCAAATTAACGAAGGCTCCAATCCTTATTGGTTCACATTCTTTGTTGAATATGAGGATGGAAATGGCGATCTTGGAGCAGTCTCTCTAAAGCAAGTACGTAAATCAGCATGTCGCCTTTGTTCCTAAATTTTGAGGGGTCTTAATGTATTAATTCCCATGTAGTGGATTATAGTTTATGTTGTTATGTGCAGGAAAACTCTAATTTATGGCAAGCAATGCTGAGAAATTTAGGTGCAGATTGGTATATTAGTGGCAGCCAGCCTTCACAGGCTCCGTTCTCTATTCGTTTGACTACTCTCTCTACTAGGAAAACACTCACAACAGTTAATGTCATTCCCCAGAATTGGAAACCCGGTGCTACCTACAGATCAATTGTAAACTTTGACTAACTATATCGAATGACCTATTATCTGCACCTTTCATACCAGGGAAAAATTCTGGAGCTTTCATAGAACCGGTCATGTTGCAAAATGAAAGGACGAAATAATATGTATTAGCACATAAACCACATTAGTTAAATGATGTCTTTTCAAAAGAAACCAGTAGTTATATGGTAGTTTAGAAAGAAACCAGTGGTATAGAAGACAAAAACTATTAGTTTATAAAACCACTGGTATATAGGACAAAAGCTATCAGTATATTTTCAATGTGAAACAAATCACATTGTCTGTTGATACTCTGATACTATGTAAATGTTATTTATAATTTGTTCTCCTGAGTTAATAGCTCATAGCTCATGGCAAGGATCAATATGTGAATGAATAAATTAAATATGTGAATGAATAAATTCAACACCTAGATATTGTCTCTAAAATTTCATTAATGGATGTTGACAACTACTATACTGTAATGCTTCCATTTCGAATTTTAGATATGTTATGTTGAAAATGCCTACTACGCCACAATGAATGTCCACAATAACATCCCAAGTAACAACTAATAGAATGTCTAAATAACATCCGTAATAACAACTAATAAAATGCCCAAAAAAGCATCCACGTTAATGTCTTAATATGAACTTTTACTCTTCGTCACTCTTGCATCCCATCAAATGTCCTAAACCTATCAAATTTCAAATTAATGCCCCTACTTGCATCCAACCTTATGTTCAATTCGGGTGTTCATAATTGCATCAACAATTCGGGTGTTCATAATTGCATCAACTTTATGTCCAATTTGGGACTACACTAAGTTGACTCACTAAGTTCAATTTGCCCTAAAGTGACTCACTAAGTTCAATTTGTTAGACTAAGATGCATTGTTTTCTATCGACCACCTTTTTTTTTCCAATATGTATTTATAAGTGTAATTATAATGTTAGTTTGTATCAATAATATTTTTTCCTCGTAAACATGAGCGAAATATATATTCATTTATGAATCACCTTTTACATTGGTTTTATGTTTTGTAAGCAGCCAAAAAGTTAAATATATGTTTGAAAAAAACACTATTATCTTTTGCATCAAAACAACCGAAGGCTTGTATGTAAAGACCAATATACAAGATTAATCAGCTTGGAAACTTTACATGCTTCAATAATTTGGGCTTCAACAAAATGACCTATTCTTGCCTTGGCCATGACAGGGATGGTCACAACAGGCTTAATTTCTTTGATGATCCCACGATCACTCATCCAAGCCACTCCCCCCTTATCAGCTCTCAAACCTATTTACATTGTTAAATTTTAAATAAAACCTAAACAAAAATTATATATATAAAACAAACTGTTTTTGTTTATTTGTTGTTGATCATGGAAAGATTCGATACAGGTTTGGATGCTAAGCTTTATGAAGCTTTGAAGTTAACCTGAAATAACATGTGACAATGTCGGACAACATGTGACAATGTCGGGAACATTGCCACCACGTGGCTCTTGTTATTCAATTGGTTTGGTTTTATTGTCTAATAAATTATACCATTTTTATTTTTTCAAAAATACTGAGATACAAGTATATTGTTTCAAGAATACTAGGATGCATTGCAGAGTGTTTTTCCCAATTATTATTAATAAACGTGTCAGATGCAAGCTCATGCAATTCTTCCAAAACTTTTGTTGAGCCACTTCGTTTTACCCGTTAAAGTTCTCAACGTTCTCGTGTGGAACTATGAATCTTGTGCAAATATGCCTGGACTTACAGAGCGCTTTTATTGTGATTATTTATATTAACATTGATTATGGCAAAGTTCGTAAATTGCTTATATAAAACTATGGTATCTCCAATTTCTCATTGAATGTAATTATGGAAAATATGTTGCTTATTGACAGACACTTTATGTTGAACAAGTGTGCAAGTTTAGACATAATTATCCCCTTGCTTTGGGGGATTTTGTTTTGTGTCTTTAATTACGCTGATTATGGACTATTTCATCATGTTTTATAGGATTAATGAGAGGTAATGAAGTACAAATATGGTCTATTGGTTTTACCATGTTTTCAACAAAAGCATCAAATATCTAGTAGAAAGTCCTAATGTCTTGACACCATTTTAATTCAACACACCTCACAAATCTTCCTTTGAAGTAGGTGCCAAAAATTTAAGCAAGTGCAATGTCTGGAACATTACCACATGGTGGCTCTTATATTAAACCTTATGACATCTTGGTTTTCTCATTCAACACAAACTATAAGTTGTTGATTAATTCTTATGAATATAAGAAGCATAAAGGAAACATTAAGATTATTTTATAAGTAGTTGTTATATCTTATAAATATAACAAACATAAAAGTTGAATTAAGATATAAATATAAGAAGCATAAAAACTAAATTAAGGTTCTTTTATAAGAGGTGTTGTTATTTTAAAATTCCTTTACACCTATACAATTTCATGTTCTACAAGTTTTATATATTATTATATATAATAGATTTTTTCAAAGTCCGTACGTGTATATATATATATATATATATATATATATGAGGTGACATTCCATTTATTCAACTATTTTTAATAATTATGAAGCTACAATCTATAAAAAGTTGGGCAAACCATGAAATGTTTTATAAAGTGGAAGAAAGGAGATATCCCACTAATTAACAATAATTCAGTTCCGCTCCAAAAACTGTTGTGTAAAAATAGACTCTCCTCCGCTTCAAAACTTCTTGAGTGAAGATAGAATTGTGTCACTAAACTACACTTGGTTAAACTTTGGCTTAAGAAAACTTATGGTTGGGTTTGAACTATATGTTTTTTCGGGCAAGAAACTTCCATTGTATTCAATTATGAAAATGTCATAAATTATGAATTAATGATTCATGAATACTATTAAGCATATTCCGGAAATAATCAAATCCGGCCCTTAAATTTTAAAAAATTGTAAAAAAATGAATAGTATATCTACTTAGGCCACATCTACTGTCTATATCTACGTGATCATCACGCTAAAAAATAAAATAGAATAAAGAGGACCATTGCTTAAGTTCCAGCCAAATTGACTAAATCTACAATGTTTGTGTCAAGATTCTAAATTGGCTAAATTTAATTTTATATTTTTATTGCTCATACTTCATTTTTTTTATTTAAAGATAGATTCATTTTTCATGTATTTATTTTCCACTATTATTATACAATCTCATTATTTTATATTTGCAATTCCAGCAATTCAACTTATTTTTAAGAAAACAATATTGAACAATTAACCAAAAAAATCCAAATCATCTCATCTTTAAAATAATTAGAAATCTTAAGCTAATAGTAAGAGGAAGTGGCCTGGGCATTACTCAAAAAGCAAGAGTTTTATATTGTGAATACAAGAACAACACTTGACCACTTGAACCAAACCACTAAAATATTAAAAATATGAACTAGTTAATTAAAAAATAATCGTATTTTAAAATAATAATAATAATAATTACTTTAGTTTATAAATTTTGCAAAATTTTAATACACTGAAAGATAGTTATATACTGCATATTAGTTAAAAGTAAAAACTACAAATACATATTCATTGAAAGTTAAACTATTTTGAATGTAAATTTTCAAATTAATCAGAAATCAAACTATTATCTATAATGCGCCCATAAACACAAACATAGCTCAAATAAATAAATGATTTGATCATTAAAATATAAAGACAATTCAGGTAATGCAAGCACATAAAAAAAAAATAACATAAAAATATTAAAAAATTTAACATAAAAAAAAAACAAAATACAAAGTATTTACCACTCCTTTAAAATTACAATCTTTTAAAATTTTAATTTTTAAATTTTTTTATATATTTATATTAAATTACCTATACTTCCAATTTTACCACTAATACATAGATTTAAAAAAGAAGTGAAATAAACTGACAGGAAATTATCAGGCTGGAGGGAAGCAATCACTAAAATTATTGAGAAGGACGGCCTTGTCGTTGTTCTCAATTAGTGTGAAGTTTTTCTAATTATTATTATTTTTTTGGAGCTGTAATGAAGTAAATTAATGTGCACGATTTCCAAAATTGGATGTCAGCACTTATCAACCAATTTTTGATAAAAACAGGCCAAAATAGTTCCTCATTTTAAAACTGCATTGTCCTATTTTAAAAGGACAATTCATCGGATTCAGCGGGAAAATCAACCTCCTATATTTTTATCAACTCCATAGCCCATCAAAGAATCAGGGCAAGCCCTAAATAAGCATAACTAAGGCGGCGCTTAAGAAATCGACGTAGGAGAAGAGCCAGGGAATCAATAAATAACTTAGTGGATTGGAAATTAGAAGGTTTCTCATTAAAGAACCACAAAAGAGAGAGGACAATAGACTGCAACAATATATCTGTTTTTAAATTTACTTATTGTAACAATGAGAAAACAACGTGTAAGCCTAATTAAAATCCAGGGTTAAGTTGAACTAAAGATTGAACTTCCAAGAAACAAGCAACTCCGGATTCACTTGGGAAATAAGCAAGAAGTAAGGTTGGTAGCTACATTTAAACGAATCCACGTACAACATCGATCGTAGTTGAAATAGTGAATTTGTGGGCTGGTAAAAGTTACAAATAGAAGGGGGGATAACCACGCGAACAAGCAAGAGCCTTAGCGCGGAAGAGTAAGCCCAATACGAATGAAGATGGAAACTCTTCTACCAAAAATTCCATCACGGAGTCGCCACTCATATGGCTGCACCGTGTAATGGAACGAAGGCTAGGATACAAGTGAGGCTCACCGCCATAACCACTAAAGTCCATGTATTAGAAGAATGAATAGCCATGATCGGGGAGAGATAGAGTATAGCGCTATCGCCTTTTAATCAATTATTTATCAATTCTTCAATTGCATAATTACATATATAGAGAGAAGTGCTCCTCGGTGGTTATGAGGAAAACCGAGAAGTGACCCTAGACTGTCGTATACTGAAAACTTCATAACGTTAAATAATGAAACGCATAATAAAATATATAAAGAGCATAGCTTATCTTATTATGCAACGCTTTAAGGGCCCACATGGGATATAATACTGCTTGGGGTAAACTAATGGGTAGGCGGTTTACAGAGCCAGGGGATTGATGAAGTTGAGGGTAGAAATGGGGGGGGGGGGGAATAAGCACCGTTTCATGGTCAGCTTCCAGGGCAAAATCCTCCCCAAACCTTAACTGAAGCAACTGTTTACACAGCGCCCAATCCTTTCTATTTTGCTTATGCGTAAAGATTGAACTTCCAAGGAACAAGCAGCTTAAAAAAATCCAGACTTTAACCCGGATTAAATATGGATATGTGCTTTGGAGTTTAGAAGGAACCCAACTTAATAAATCCAGGAAATCTAAGTTAAAATGAAGATTTACTTGAAATAAAAATGAATCTGTGTCCTCGGGGAGCAAGAAAGGCATCTTAAGTTGGGGCTTGCGAACAAGGCACATACAACCACTCCACTTTAACCAGTTTTATGATTAAATCATAGGACAAAATTATTTCCAGATTTTACTGTAAAATATTAAACTCTACATGCCACACGTAAATAAATATCTTTTTAAAAATAAAAAAGCTGGAATCACTGCCATTGATAGGATTGCAACACATGGCCGAATTGAAGAAGTTGATGATACTCAACACATGCAGAGGAAAATGAATGAAAACAAAATCTGAGGCCCCTAAGCATCAATATCACAATACATAGAGAGGAAAATGAAATATACAACCTCTAGGTGCTGTAAAAGGCCATCTATTTCGAATATTTTTTTTCTCAGAACCCTCGGGTGCTGTAAGAGTCTCGCAGAATGTGAACCCTAGCTCCTAAATTGTGCGACAACTATAGTAAAAAAATTAAACGAACCCTAAATCTGAACAGATTTTATGGAAGACGCATAAGAGGAACCCTAAACCTCGAATTTGAAAAACTAGAAACTAAAACAACATCGAACAAATATAATTTACTCACAACAAGCCGTTGCAGTCGCCACGGCAGCCACAGCCGCAGCCACTCCTCCCACTGACATAGCGGCCTGTACATCAGCATTCTGAGCACGGTACTTGTCTTTTTTCTTGCCCTTCTTTTCAGCTTTGACCCGCCATGATTTCTCCGGCGCCTTAGCTTGTTTACTCACCTGCAAAACATGTAGGGACCCTAATCAGATATATAATAATTTCAACGCTTATTTCTTGAACAAAATGAACAAATATTGCATAAATACTTACAGACTGTGAAAGAATGTTGTCCATAACCAACTGTGAAGTCTGTTCTGAAGAACCCACAGTAAAAGGACGCCATTCTTCGACCTTAGAATTCATTAATTCTCCTGCTTCGACATCCTCTTCGCATTGTAACTTCAATGGCGCCAGAGCTCTACAAACTTCCAGAGCAGAAATACTCCATGAACAAGCCAAGAATTCCATGGGTTCTAATGGAGTTACAGGGGGCGGAGGAAAATCGGGCAGTTCATGTAAAGTTGGATCCATTTCTTCTCCAATGTTATCTAGACTCATACTCATTATGTGCTGCAGAAAACCTCAGTGCCAGCCCAACGTAACAATAAATCTCGTAACAACCAAGGTGGTGTGCAGTAGAACTAAAGCTAAGACTATGTCAGTTTGCTTTGGCAGACATTGAACTTGATTGCTTGTTTCATACGCAGACTAAGAATCATAAATGCAAGGATCAAAAGAGTAATTAAGAGTCATAAATGTAAAGATCAAAAGAATAAACAATCGATTCCTTCGTCAGTTATTAGTAATTACCATTACCATCGTCGTGTCAGGAACGTGAAAATAAAATAAAACGTTGAACAGTAAAAACCAGGGATCAGAAAAGATGGGTCTAGAGGGTTTGATTGACGTTACCTCGGCGTGCGCGGGGAATGTGCTTGGGGTCATGATAAGCAATGAACATATCTCGCCCATCACTTCGATAAACTTTACAAAACACACAAAAATTTATGCCAAACTCTCAACTAATCCACCTGACTGACTTAATGCTGTCGACGTTAGCCTGCCGCCGGGTCTTGGGGCACAAAATCCCATACCTACGTCACCTGTATAAACCAATAAAAAGCAAAATAAATTAATATTTAAATAATTCCCAAAAAATATTTAATACAAACTATAGGAAAAATTCGATGATTTTTTAAAATTGCAACAAATTGCTTCAGATAATCGCCTTGAGCGATTCATATATATCCCCTCACGCGGGGACATAATAAGAGAGTAAAAATGCACATGTCATGATAACTCTTTTCATAAACATTAATTTTCTTTAGTTACTATTCTAAGAATATTTTTTATATGTTTTTTTTCCAAGAAAAAGAAGAATTTTCTTAAGTTACTATTTTGAGAATATTTTTTATATGTTTAAAATATCACAATCCATCATTTTCATTAAAATAAAAATATGAACCATATTGTTCATAAACCACTAGTGGAAGCCATACATTATACAACATGTAAAATAAAAATATGAACCATATTGTTCATAAACCACTAGTGGAAACCATACATTATACAACATGTAAACACTATAGTAAAGTGTCTTGTAAATGCAAAATATCATCTCCATATCATCATAAAACTAATATCTTCAAAATTGGTCATATATTGATAAGACCTATATGTTTTATTATGGTTGAGTAAATAATATACTTAACCTACAACAAAAACTATAAACTATATAATATTATTTATTTGTTATTTGCAATTTGTTTTAGTGGTTAAGACATAGAGCTTTATGCTAGTTGAATACATTAATCCACAACATTTGTGTTAATGACATTATAGAATTATTTTATTAATATGTATAAAATAATACATTTATAATATATATTTAGTAACTACCAAACTACCTCATCATAACTAGATGTGTGTTTAGGTAGCTTTAGTGCTTAGATTAGGGTTATTCTAACACTCTCCCTTCATCATAAGTCTATATAATTCTTCAACCTAAAACTTATGGTCTGAAACATCATGAATTTGATGAAGATTTGCTTGAAAAAACGCTACTAAAAATGCTTAACAATAAATGTGTCAAGGTAAATGTAGAAAGATAAAATATTGAAGTGAAGAGGTAACTTATGATTTGATCATTGGCTAAGTGATTTATCCAGAAGCAAGTGTCTTCTACTAAAATGGTGCTATCTAAAAATGATGGTTTTGGGATGACTACAAACCAATCTGGAACTTGGTTCTAAGACTTATCATTAGGGGAATTTTAAGATAAAAAATGAGCCTCAAAACAAAAAATGTACTATCAAAATCAGCGTTAGAAGAAGAAAACAAATTCTAAAGAATGACATCATCCCTTATGGTTGATATGACAATGTTTGAGTTAAAGTTGCTTACTTGTCAAATTCTAAATGGTGGATTAAAGTCCATAGTTAGCCATACTCACTCATAAATTACTTTTAAATATAATATTTATATACTTAGTACTCATAAATTAATTTCACATTTGAATATAAAAATATAGTAGTAATCAAAAGTCAAACATAAATTCTAAAATGAAATCTTGATTATATATATTCCCAGGAAAAAAGCTTAATTTTCTTAATAAAAAAGAGAGCAAGATTACATTGTACATATGTGCCAAAAAATCAAACTTTTCATTAGATCAAAGATTAAAATAACCCTCGATTTTCCCTTTCTTTCCCTTCTTTTTTTCACCTCGATTCAAGCACCAGGTGGTGGACGAGGGTACACAAATATAATCTATAAATTATTTGTCACAATTCCAGAAATCATCAAAGGTGTTTTCTCCTTATCTAAGTCATACATCTCCAATCCATGGGATCTCTTGAATCCCCCTGCTGAAGCATTCACAACAACCACAACTTCTTCATGTGCATTTTCCAAGGATAATTATGTCTTTTTTTTTGTTCCAATCCAACATTCTTTGTCTTTGAAGTATCTTGACTGACCATTTCTTTCTCAAAGGAGGGAAAATACTCCTTTTGCTCATCTTCTTCATCCACAAGAGGAGGGGGTAATGTATTTCCAACTTTTAGATTTAGGTGCCATCCCCTTTTTCTTTTTTGAGAAACTTCTTGCTTAAGGGAAGGAATCTTGAAGGTGCCCGATTTGATGAGAAAAATGACATCTAAAAGTTGTATTTATATAGTCCAAACTTTGTATCCTTTGAAAATTTCCAAGCTTCAATAGCATTCTATCTGGAATTCCTTTATTGAGATCAATCTCCACACATATGCGAGCATATGGGAACAACCTCTGCTTAAATATTTCCCTATAAATATTGATGATTCTACATAGGGAATTTCCTATATCTTATAAGGCCAAATGGTGTCAGAAGCGAAGGGGAGGATTTCATATCCATACTCAAAGTGTCATTTTGGTTACCACCATAGAAGTGGGGTGAAAATATGGGAACCAAGGATTGATTAAGATCCCTGCTCTTCCCCAGAATTAGGGTCCCTCTTCAAATCTGGGAACCAAGGATTGATTAAGAGCCCTGCTCATCCCCAAAACTAGGGTCCCTCTTCAAATAATTTCTTGTAGTCGTCCTTAGTAATGAAGTGAACTACAAAGAAACCCTAGGACCACAACATAATCACACAATTACTAGTCCAAGCATAGTAGATCCTTTGATGTAGACCTTCTAATAAAGGCCATAATCCATTAAATATTCATATAACTATTTCATATTCTAGATAAAGGAAGAAATTATTTACTTGAGGATTCTTCACATCCAGGGATGGCATCTCATCCAATTTTTAAACTATATACGAAATGGGAAAATTAGGATTCATCATTGCTTTAGAAAGATCCTTAGAGCGAGAAACATCCTTATCAGATTTGGAGGAGGAAGAAACCACCGGTTCCACAACTCCACCATGAAAATGTGTCGATACAACAATGGTCGAGTTCAAGGATATCTTATACTTCTTCAACAAAGATGATTCATGCAATTGTTTCCCCCCATGAATTAAACATTGAAGAGCAGAGGGATTCCCTAACCATTGTTCCAAAATGAGGTTTGTGGACATGACTAAGTTCCTATAGAGGGTTTGAAAAAAGGCTTGGAAACATTCATAAGGATTGACCCTTTCTCTAAAGGAAATTAGTCTTGGAAAAATAGAATCTGTTTTCTTCTTCAAAACCCCCCACAAATTTAACTCCTTCAAGTAGAGAAAGAGGAGAAAAATAAGGGAAATGGCTGAAAATGTAGATTTGAACATGTTCCTTTCCAAAAAAATCTTAGATCCAAATGGATATACCTAGATTTGGAACTTCAAAGTCAAAAAAGAAATACATAAGAGCTGGGACTCACCACTAGTAAGGTGAAAATCCTCGAGAATCCTACAATGCACTTCATCAAAACTATTGACTTGAATAAAAAAAGAAGACACTACAATGTTCGTGTTTACCCTAACCAGGAGGATGACCCACTCCAAATCCTTGGTAAGAAGAAGCTCCAAAACTACTTTAGAGGAGACTGCAAAACCCTCGTCCATTATTCCTCTTGCACCCATCACATGTGATTCTACACTAATATTCCACATGTGATTATATATATATATATATATATATATATTCTACACTAATATTCCACATGTGATTATATATATATATATATATATATATATTCTACACTAATATTCCACATGTGATTATATATATATATATATATATATATATATATATTGTTTTTCAAGTTGTTATAAACATATTTTAATAAATTTATTACATTATATGTTATAACCTATTTTTTTTGTTTGCAAGAAATGCCTGTCACTCGGGGCCAGTGCATTTCCATCATTGGCTAAGATAGCCACAACCCAGGGGCATCTAAGCCGTCAAAGTCACCCGGGGATTGCACCCAGCCTGGGCCACACAACCCTTATGATGGCTGGAATTTTTTGTCTCCTCCCAACTAACTCACCCCTAAGGGGATTGAATGCGGGTCGCCTTTCTAAAGAGACCCACACCTTAACCGAATGAGCTAGTGAGATTTGACAATATGTTATAACCTTTATATATTATAAAGTGTCATATATTATATTATAATATAATAGATATTATCATGTATATTGTATTTTTTATAATATATATTATATTATATTAAATATAATATATGTAATGTTATTTTTAATTAATGAATACAAATTAAAATTTTATATCAAATATGTAAATATATTTTAAAATAAATATTTTTAATGTGAATTATTTTATATAAATATAACTTAAAATTTATTTTCAAAATTTAAATTTAGGTTTACAATTCAAAACTAAAATATTTTGTTTTATTAGTACTTTACTTAGTACATTTATGTATTCAAAATTACTCATGTTCAGGGTTGGAATTTGACAGGCATATGCATGTCATGAGCCATTTTTTCCATCAAATACTCTTGAAAATTTTAACAAACCGAGAGATTCTATACCCAACTGATGAGGGTTAGGGTGTCGCCGAGCCGATTAATGGCTTCCCCGTGATCATGTTTTGCCTACCTTTGGTCGCATGTCTCTAGTTTTTTCCCTCCCCACTCCCATCATTTTGGTTTCGTTCATGGAAGCCCGCATGGGAGGGACTGACATGCCCTCCTAGTCCTCTTTGGATCCACCTTGCTCTATTCAAAAAAATTACAAAACATTGTCAACCGACATCCTTACGCAAGTTGATTCCTTAAAGCATAACACCTCTGCGAATGCCAAACCTCATCTGCCTCAGTCTAGGGAGGTAGAAAAAGCTAAAATCCACACATGCATTGCCAAATATTCTAAAAAAACTAGGATCAACCTCCCTCCGTCTAGAATCAATGTCAGAATCAAATACATGAAGCCTATTCTCTCATAGGGAAATTCATTGACATTTGTCTGATCGAAATATCTCTCCTCAACTGGATTGCTATCAAATGGAATCCAAAGGCACACTTCGACCTATAATTAGGCTCCAAAGGGTTTTTCACCATCATCTTCTCTTTTCTAGAGGATAGATATCACATTCTTTAAGGAGGACGCTATTTTTTTAATTTCGCTGGCTGATTCCTTAGAAAATGGATCAAATACTTCAATATGGATATCGAGAACTTCTTATGGGCACCAGTATGGGTCCTCCTTTACTCACTCCCTCGAGACTACTGGGATGAAGAAACCCTCATGGACATCGACAATTCCTTGGGAGAATTTATAAAGATAGCTGATCAAACAAGACAACAAAGGTACACCTCCTATGCCCGAATATGTGTCTATATGCATATATCTAGATCTCTTTTGGATTTATTCACACTCTCATGAGGACACGGAGTGGATACAACCGCTAGATTATGACCATGTTCCTTTTAGATGCATAAAATGTCATGAACACATGTATCTCTTCCAAGAATTCCCTCTAAACAGGCTAGCCTCTGATAATAAAAAAAACCAAATGTGGATGAAGAGGGTTTCGAAAAAGTCATGAATAGAAGGATACAAGGAAAGAAAAATCCCACTTTAAGTAAACCCTCAAATCCCACTACTAGCAACAACTTCGAAGCTCTAGCCACCCAACACGAAGAAAAATATTTTGAAGAAGAAGAAACCCGACCCACAACAAAAAAACTTTCATCAAGAGGTAGAAAAAGGTAAAGATTCAATAGAATCCAACGAGAATCCCAAGGACGACCTTTCCAAACAACCCTTCAATTCAACAAAGATCAACCCAACTCTAGAGAATCATACTCCCACCCAAGACATAGACGTCTTAATGGATGAAGACATAGGAGATATAGAGATGGGATATCTGGATCTCCTAGGTCTAGAGGATGCATGCAAAAATAATACCTTCCATGCAATTGCCCCCAATAAAATCCAACTTCTAAAAGACATTGTTAGAAAATCCAAAGCTCCATCCATACTTGGAATCGCCAACAGTGGATCAAAGGAAGAAAAAATAAAGTTCCAAAGAAGCTAAAAAGAGAGGTAGAAATATTGATATACAAAGAATAACGATCCTTAGTACCAGACTTGTTGAATTAGGGAAATACTCCCATCTCATGGAGTTCTTTCCCCCAACCCAAATGTTTCCCAATGAAGGTGATATCATGGAATATAAGGGGGATCAATAGCCCTAGAAAACACAGAATGTTAAAAAAAAAGGTCCACCATGAAAAAACAACAATTCTCATGTTGCAAGAAACCAAATCTAATAGCGACAACTTATACAACTTATTGTCTCGGATTTGGAAAGGTAGCAGATCCATATCTGTTGACTTGGTTGAGGCGTCTGTAGGACTATCCATATCATGGAACCCTGTGGATGTCAACCTAAATTATTTCGCGTCCACAAGTAACTCCATCTCCGCCCATTTCTATCCCATTGGCATCAATCTGCATGGTAGGATTACCAATGTTTATGGCCCCCAACTCTTTGATCAGAAACTCAGGATCTTATACTTTCTCCATTGAAACAGTTAGGATCAACTCCACCCTCTCTATATCATAGGAGGGGACTTTAATCTTATCGCCTCACTGAAGGAAAAATGAGGTGGTAATTGTATCCTCTCCCCAGAATATCTCCTCTTCAAGGATTTCATTGACAACGATGGTCTGGTGGACATGGAACCCAACAATGGCATCCACACCTGGAACAACCATAGAGGAGGAATCTCTCAGGTTGTTTCCAAGCTAGATCATTTCCTCATAGCTGATCAATTGATCCTCATAATTGAGGAACTTACAACCTATATCCTCCATGTAGTCATCTTAGATCACTGGCTCATATGTCTCAATTGGAAGCAAAATGAGGATGCTCGCAAAAATCCCTTCAGATTTGAGAAATTATGGCTCACTTGTCCAGAATTATCATACATGATTAAGGACTGGTGGTCCACCACTTAGGTCACTGGAAGCTCTTGCATGATCAGAATGTAGAAGAAGCTTAACCTACTAAAAAACCATCTTAAACACTGGAACAGGCACACCTTTGGAAACATCTTCACATGCAAAGTGAAACTAGAACATGAAATGGAACAACTTCAACAACATATTATTACTAACGGAAGAACAAAGGAAAAGGACAAGCATGAGCAGGATCTCCTCTTTCAGATAGAAGATCGCTTCAAACAAGAAGAGATACTATGGAAACAAAAATCTAAAATCAAATGGATACAAGAAGGAGAGTGCAACACTTATTTCTTTCACCGCTCTACCATCCAACAACGCATCGAAAATAGAATCAAACATCTCAAAAAATATGACGGCACCATATTAGAAACATACAAGGATATTGAAGTAGAACTAGTCACGTTCTATGAGGACCTTCTCTTTGAAAGCAATCTAAATCATGGAGCTGTCATTCAACAAGTTGCTTCACATATTCCCTCTTTGGTGACTAAAGATCAGAATTCTTCTGTCATGCTACTCATCTTTCTCCAAGAAGTGGAAATGGATTTCAAACAAATGAAGAAGGACAAAGATCCAGGTCTCGATGGCTTCACGATAACTTCTTCCACTTTTGTTGGGACCTCCTCAAACACGAAATTTGGGATGTGGTCAAAGAATCACACAACAATCAATAAATTCTTCCATACTTCAACGCTACCTTCATTACTCTCATCGCGAAATAAGACAAGGTGACCACTCTAGGTAAGTACAGACCCATAGCTTTCTATAATGTTCTTTACAAAATTATCACTAAGGTCATCACCAATCGCCTCAAGTCTATGCTCCCTCTCCTTATATCCCCAAAACAAATTGACTACGTTGAAGGCTGCGAGATCCTTAATGACATTATCCTCGCTCATGAAGTCATCTACTCTCTCAAAATCTCCAAAAATCCTGGAATTCCCCTCAAGTTAGATATTTTCAAATCCTTTGACAAACTTAACTGGAATTTCATCAAGCAAATCCTTCTTTCCTATGGCTTTGATCACTCTTGGGTTCACTAGATCCTTAGTCTTATCTCTTATGCCTTCTTTTCTATCCTCATAAATGGTTCTCCCTCAAAAACCTTCAACCCCTCACGAGGCATCCGGTGTTGAGAATATAGTTTTAATTGATGTTAAAGGAGATCAGGAATGAAAAAGGAATAACCAATAGACACAATAGAAGGATGACCTCAGTAAAACGCAAACGATCCATTACATGGATTGTCAAAGGAGTTTAGCAATGACAAAAGAATAACCAGTGAACATGATGACAGGGAAAACTTAGTGCAAGACAAAGGAATTACAAAGTCGGATGGTAGTTCGATGAGTAGTGGTCGAATCGATGCAATAGGTAGAGGAGATGAGGATATGCAGCAAATGGTAGTTCAAGGAGTAGCGATCGATCGATACAAGAGGCAAAGGAGATGAGGATCTGCAGCAAAATTCATTACGAAGACTTAACAACCGTCCAATCAGGTGATGAACAGTGCAGATTGATTTGACGATTGTGATTTATCCCACATTAGCTTCGTGTTTGAGTTTGTATGTGTTTATATGCACTGGCCTCACTATGGTTATTCGACACATAGAGAAAAAGGTATTGTGGGGGCTCTAGGTGCTTGGAATCCATAAGAAGTCACCAGCCTGTGCCTGGGATGACCTGTTAGTCCCCCTACCTTTTGGGAGAGTTGACACTGAACAGATCTGACGGTTAGAAGAAAGTCCACATAAGATCTACGGTTGCAGAGTGATCCACAACGTTATAGCGCAATCTGCATTTGATCGTAGATCGACGGTCTGGAGTGAACCCGCAAAGAAATTGACGGCCAAGATTAGTCGAGAGAAATTGCGGAAGCTGATTTGAGAACATAAATGGTGGTGAATGATTTTCGCACAAGAAAAATGAAGATTCGAAAATCCACACTTGATTGTAGATCAACGGTCAGGAGTGAACCCGCAAGGACATCGACGGTTCAAAAGAAATGCGAAAACAAAGTTGCGGAAGAAAATTTCAGAGTTCCAAAATATGAAAGTGTGATTCCAAAATCCACAATTCGAATATTGTCAGTCAAGAAAGAATCCGCAAGATATCGACGGTGGGGAAGAAAAATTGCGGAAAGGGAATTGTGGAAGTAACGTTGAGATTTTATGTACCCACAATCTGGAAGATCGACGATTACAAAAGACTCCACAAGAGATCGACGATGCAGAAGAAAGATTGCGGAAAGGAAATTGTGGAAGAATTTTCAAGAAATTTGGAAAACACGCAATCCGCATATGATCTAAGATCGAAGATCGGGAAAGAGTTTGCACGAGATTGACGTCGCAGAAGATATCTTGAGAAAAGAAAATTGCGAAAGCACTTTCAAGAAATTTGGAAAACCCACAATCTGCAATACACTTCTGATCTAAAGATCAAAGGCTATGGAAGACTCCGCAAGAAATAAACGGTGCGGAAAGTATCTTGCGGAAAGGTAGTTGTGGAAAGGAAATTAGGGAATGATATTTTGAGAAAAATCAAAATGCACGTTTGCAATCTGCATCTGATCTCAGATCAACGGTCAAAGAAGAGTCATCAAGAAATCAACGGTGCGGAAAGTACCTCATGGAAAGGAAATTGCGGAAGCATTTGTTGAAAAAAGTCAAAACGTGCGTCCGTAATCCGCAATCCGATCTTAGATCGACGGACAAGAAAGAGTCTACAATGGATCAACGACTCGGGATGGTTGCAAAAAGGATATGTTGCATAAAGGAAATTGTTAAAGGATTTTTGTTGTGGAAATATCATTGCGAAAAAGGAAAATTCAGAAGAATTTATGGTGAAGAATTATCATTGCGGAGAGGCAATTTTGGTAAGATTTTGTTGCAGAAAGGTATGACTGATAATCCAAAATAGAGTTAAAGAATAGTTAAAGTGAAGAATTGAGTTTTCATGAAGAGGCACGATCTAATAATGAAAAGTTGCAACGGTGAAGATATGCATTCACAGAAAATGTGTTAGAGGGTATTTATAGACAGAGTGTTGAGTGAAAGAAATTGTCTCTGCAATCCAGATTGTAGCAGAAGCTAGAAGAGGAAATTACCAATGATGTGAAGAATTATTTGTGACAGAGATTGAAGGAAAATGAGATCTGGAAGATTAACAAAAATATATTAGGGTGGCAGGGTGGTCCTAGGGTAGGCTATATTCCTGCAAGGGGGCCGTAGCCTCATTCTAGTGGTAGCTGGTAAAAAGGGTGTAGAAGCATCCTTTTAGTAGCAACTGATAAAACTAGGGGGTTGTAGCTTCCTTCCAGTAGTAGCTGGTAAAAAGGGTGTAGAAGCATCCTTTTAGTAGCAATTGATAAAACTAGGGGGTTGTAGCTTCCTTCCAATAGTAGCTGGTAAATAGGGTGTAGTAGCCACAAGGGGTTCACTCAGTGAAGTTGTTGCATAACATGACCATTCATAGGATATTAAAGAATATCCCTAATTTCACTAAATATTGGAAAATGCCTCCTAAAATTGTATTATTGAACCCCCCTCCTAGTATAACTTTCTAATTAAGAAAACCCTAGTTTCACCATATATTGTATGTATCCATTTTTATCAATCCAATTTTAATAGCCCTTTTATATCATATTATCAAGTTTTAACAAGAAGGATCCATAATGCATCTTAGTATAAGAAAACAAGATGCTAAGTAAAATAATATTATAATGCTAATAATGATCCCACTAGAATTGCAAGGGGGACTGATCAATTTGTAGCGTTGGATAGTGGAAGACCTGAAAAAAGTAATGGGGAGTAAAAGACAACCCAATAAAGAGATCAATGTAACAAAGAATGCAAAATATTGTTAATCTAATAGTCAGTGAAATTATTAGAAAAGATGAGAATTGCAGATGTTTCACAGCACATCCTACCAACCTACCAATTTTATATCATGTAAATACAAGTATAGCCATAGAGAGCTCATGTTTTCTATAATCTTAATAAATTAAATTCCATAAAATTGCAAAATTGAAACCCTTTTGTGGATGGGATTCCCTACCTTCCTATCAAAACAAACATCATTGATGTTTGAACTCAAATGAGCATAGAAAAAATCCTCTTACTTTCCAATAACATTATGTGCATAACTTGGATTAGATCATTCACAAGATACAATGAATTTCCTCCACTTCCTCTACATTTATTCTTGCAATCGAGGGAATGGACGGCATTTAGTTATATTTTCTTATGTTATATCTACTTTTTTACCTTTACATGAGAGCGTAAAATCTCCATTGTTAAGTTTCAAGAATGCAATAGTAATAAAGGTACACAAATGGTGAAACTTAAACGATACCATTTCATGGTAGCGATAGCACATAGCGTATGCAAATAAAGATTTAGATTTTCACCTATGTACATGTAAATTCTAATACAATATTAAGACAGATTCCTTGCATATAAGAATTGAAATTACAATTATGATTGTGACAAATATAACTCAATCTAACAACTATTCCTAACTGGCAATGTGAAAATGTTAAAGAAGAATACAAAATGTTGAAATAAATAATTAGTTAAGAAATATTGATCTAACTTTTGTTGGATCTAGTGAGCCAAGAAATATTGATTTCACTTTTCTTGGTTCTAATGAGCCAAGAAAGATTGATCTCACTTTTCTTGGTTGTCATGGAGAAGGGTTTAATTCAATATTAATACCCACCTAAACCCCAACTTAAAAAACTATCCTAAAAAAACTATTTTTTAAGTTTAGTGATTTGGAGGTATAAATCCAGCCCATGATTTGGAGTTGATTCCTTAACAAAATTTAGGACTGATATGAATCCATCCCATGATATGGAGGTATGAATCTAACTCATGATTTGGAGGTTATTCCTTAGAAAAAACTAAGAGTAATATGAATCTAATACATTATTTGGAGATATGAATTGATCCCATGATTTGGAAGTATGGATCCATCACACGATTTGGAGGTTATTCCTCATCCCACCCAAAGAAAATAACCCCCAATATTTATATTACTATGTGTTGGCCGAGAAAACTGACCTAGGCCAACTTACAGAAAGACAACCCACACACTTGACTTAATACAATCTTGTATGTGTTTAAAGTGACTATCCTTCACAGGATCAAGGCCCTGTTGCTTGTATGATGTGCTCTCCAAATAGAGAGTCTCTCTAGGGTGTGTGTGGAAAAGACTTGCGTAACTCAATCTTCTAATTAAAACAAAGAAATTAAACTAACTGACCAACTAATTATGAGAGAAAACTACCTATAAACTAAATTCAAATTAACAACTCCTAATTTTGCTCTATGATAGTCCAAATGCAAATTACCTATCTCGTCCAAGAGCATGAGTTATTAATTTGACAAGAGCTTTTAAAGCATAAGATGATCAATAATTCTTTATTGATAGAAAAAGTCTCCAAAGACAAAATTAAATCTAAATTATCTCACAATAAGATGATATTCCACTGCAAAATAATTCACTCAAAAATTAAAACCTATTATCAAATGATATCAAACATATACACAATCCTGAAACATAACAAATATAATCATATACTAACTTGTAAATGAAACAAGGTCAACCTGCAAGTTAGCAATTTATCAAAAATAGATTTATGAACAATTGAAATTGTGAAGAAGTTCATTCATCTCAACGAAACAATAAACCATTTACATTTCAGGCAACTGTAATAATTCGAATACCATAAAAAGATATTTCACATATTATAGCATGATATATATATATATATATATGAAAGTGAAGATAAAAAAAGAGAATAATCAGTAACACATCAGAAATATTTTAAAGACTTAGCTAGGGTCTTTAATATCTTGCAACAATCAGTGATATTCATAAGAAGTTCCAAAAACACCAACACAACAGAATATAGTATAATATTGTATAATATCAATTCTCCAAATGTCTCAGAAATCGAACCTCTTATCAATGTTTGGAACTTGTTTATATAGAGAACAAACCAACTACTAATCAACCGACCACCCTATTTCTATGATAATACGTGGATTCTTATCCAAATACAAAGAAAAGGAAATGCCATGATCCTAGGTATGTCATTGAATAACCACTAGGATGGAATAATGTGAAAGAAAATAGCTAACTTAGTGGATAAAATCCAATATCATTATTCTCCGGCATGAGACATCACTATATCCAGAAATCCATCAATTGATGATGCTCAGAATCAAAAACATAGAACCAGCAAAATAGCAAACAGTTGCATATTCAAGGCAGCCTCCAATGAGTAAGCTCCAGCTAATTAAAACCAAAAAATATAGCACATCATCAACCTTCATCTCATTTACTCCTTAACACCTGGAATTTTCAAACAAAATCAGTTAGCAAAGTGCGAATAACAATCACATAAAATTAAATAGGATGCCTGCAGAATTTTAATTCCGCAGATATCCTAATAAAATAAAGGAAAACACTTTACACCAAGAATGAAATCTGAAAAATATAGGACATTACTAACCTGTAGAAGACGATTTCAAATCATCTGTATGCCTAAAAAAGTTCTAAACCATAAAACAAAATTGAACTTCATTACAACAAACAGAAATATCAAATTTTAAGGGCTGATTCAACAGAAAGTCGAATTGACACATTTCTTCTTGCTTCATCTAATTTGGATTTAAATCTAACAGTTCTTGTATTGGAAATATTATTTTGTTTGATCAGTTTTCAATTTCTTGATAGAAGTATTTTAGCCTAAGCCTTATATCTAAGCTTCTTCGCTCTCAAAAGATTCCATTTTTCAACCCAGGTAGTCAAATCGGCTTTCAGGTTTGCAATTTCTTGCAAAGAAAACACCCTAATAACCTGAGCCTCTTTCAAATCAGTTTCTAAAGATGATATGACTTGAGCATAAGGAATTTGATCAGGTTGTCCTTTCGTTCCTACATTCGTCTGCCCTCTACCTCTCTCCTCTGCGCATGGCTTTTGATTAATTTTTTGATCCACATTAAACTCGGGATTTAATTGTTGGACACCCCCAGTGTTAGTTTCAGAAACAGATACAGGCCTAGGGTTTACTTTAGAATTGACCTTAAAGTCACCGCTACTTAGGGTTCGACCGGATTCATATACCTCATTTTCAAGATCATCTTGAGAGCCACATTCTTCTAACTTAGGCCCAACTTCTTCTGTCTTGATACACCTTCGCCTGGTTTTGGGCCTCCGTCAGGGCCACTCCTCATTTTCCCCAAACTCATTACGGGAGAGAAATGATTTCCAAGAATCCCCCAATTCTCCCAGCCGGTAGGAAACAAGTATTTTAATAAGCCCATGACGAAATAGGTTTCATTCCTTATCCCCCATATTACTTTGATAGGCACAAGCCATCTTCTGCAAACTACTTAAGAAATAATACGGCATGTTCACAGGACGCCCTTTGAAAACCATTAAAATACGAAGATGATAAAACTAAATTTGGGAAAGTCGACCTTCATAGGTGACATACTTGATAATAAGTTCGAGCAGAGAACGCCATTTATTCTTAAGTAGCCGAGAAGGGAAACTAGACTTATATTTCATTTGTCGGTTAGCTAGAGTCAAGAACTCCTTCCAGTCATCATTCTTCACATGTTTTCCCTTATACCAATGTTCTCCTACCCGTGGTAAACCTATGGCCCGAGAAACAAACTCCTCTGTCAACTGCAACCCGAAATCCCCTAACTATGGTTTCATACCATCAAATGTTGTTGCGAATGCCCTGGAAATTGCCAGGTTAAAACCTAAGAATTTCTGCAGAAACCCTAACAATCCTACCCTTACCACCAATTCATGGCATTCAGGAGTAGCATCTAAATATTCATCACCCATGAGCTCAAATCTTGAAACAGGGGCTATAATAGCAATTACACAGGCTTTAAGGATTTTTAGAACCTGAACTGAGAAACACAGTTGATTTATTCAGAATTCATACATATTAACCAAGAATCTAAACAGCCTTATTTCACCCAAGTACTGTGAACCTTCATGCCCAGTCATGGAACGTAGGGTCATCATGCTTTCGAATTGACAAGTTAATGAGTCTCGTAGATGTAATGTCCTAATTCTGGTGTACAGACCTGAACACTTTAATTATGTAATTTTTCTTAAATAATTCTAAAATTTAAGGGGTTCACACAGCGCCTTCTCGGATTGGCAAAAACAAGGGTTTCTTTGGGAGATTTTCCAGAGGAAAAGAGTGGTCAGTTGGAAGCAAACAAAGATATTTTAGACATTGAATTTCCTCTCCCCTAACACATTTAGATCTGGTGCAATTTAGGTTTCAGAATCCGCGCCGTGGAAACCGATTGCCACGGTTATGGGCAGCCAAACCGTGCAACTAAGGAGAGTAGTTCTGCCTGTTTCAACTAGAGGCTTTGGTAAACTTGCAGAGGTTTGTTGCATCCTTAATTTAATATATAAAAATTTATTTAGATAGTTTTCTGAGGTTTTGGAAAGTTTGAGATGTTTTGGGTGAATTTGGGGATTTCTGGAAATTTTGGTCAAGAGAAACACTGCGTATACAAACAAAAAAGGCTTCTGGAGATTGGTATGGGAAGGTATTCCTGTTACTAACCTACAGGAATTAACAGAGCTCATTTTGAGTTTACAGAGCCTATTTTGCATCAATTTCAGTAAAACTAGTAATCTAGCTAGGGCCTTAAAAAAACTATTAAATCAGCTTAAATCCAATTCTATGAAACATGAGATTTATAACAGAAATAAATATGAGCTCTCTGAGCATGAATAATTATTTCAATCCCTTATCCATCATTATATATTCATTACAATACTCATATTCACTCAATCCCCCCATACACTGATAAAATATGATATTTTTATGAAACTGAGATAATATTCTTCAGGGTCTGAGATATCTCGACCTAATAAATGTAATTTTAAGAATATATTGTCACTACATAATAGAAATAACATTATTGACTGAACATTACAAAGAGGCTTCCAAAATTAAGGGGCAGGAGGCCTGAATCATGACCAGCAAGGGGCTATGAGCATAAGTGAAGCATGAGCTTCACTGGAGCTCGACCTGAACTTGATGGAGGCCGTAATATACTTCTGGAATAAGATTCATTGGCTAACATTAGTGCTCCATATACCTACAATAGATAGAAAGGGAAATGGAAGAGAAGGGAGGAGGGGTTTGGGGATCATCACCCAATGGGTTGAGGCACAACACTTAGAGACTATGCTCACATAGCATAACCACAATATCAAATCATCCAAACTGAGTCAATGGGGTCGAATTCACCTTTAATAGAGTGTTTAGTGACCTTATTAGCAAGTGGGGATCCAAGGTGACCTGTGAGAGCAAGTCAACCCTCAACAAACCCTAACCCTAGCCACATAGGCACCTCCTTTGGGGAATTTAGCAAGTAGGACCATGTGGAATTGTTTCCAAGTTCAAATACTCCTTCGTAATTAGAAACTGCGCCCTCTCTTAGTCAAAATTTGCTTCTTTTGAGTTATGACACCTTTTTTTCTTTTCTAGACTCATAAGGAAACTGTTCTTTCCTTTGGAAACTTTTCTGCTTTTCTCTTACTGCTTTTCTGAGCTCCATAAGAGGAAACTGCACCCTCCTTTGAAAAAATTTCCTTCTTTATCCTTGATTGCTTCTTTTTTTTTGCTTTTAGGTACTTTCCTCTTTGTTTCCTATGACAGCTTTTGTCATAGTGTTTCCTCTTTCCTTCCTTGTCTAGTATAATTTCCCAATGCGCCCCACTTGACTAGGCAACTTATTTACACCTCATTAATTAGCACAAATAATTAAAATGGAAAATAAAACTTAGATACATGCCTTACTTAATTAATTATTACAAAATTTCCCTAGGGAGCATGATTATTGTCAAATTGAACCCCTCCTAGGAGTCTAGTATGGTCAACAGTTTAATGGCCATTTTGAGTGGACATGACAGTCCTACCCTCCCAAATCTGCTTGTCCTCAAACAAAAGCAAAGCTGGGTGCTGTAATATCTGCTCACCCTCCCAAGTGGCATCTTCATTGGGAAAGCCTTTCCATTGTATCAGATATTCTTTTACTGTTATGTTCCTTAATTTCTTTTCTTTGCTCATCAACACTTTCTCCGTCACCAAGACCAAGTGGCCTTCATCATCCAATGGCGGAAGTTCTTCAGAAACCACTACCTGTTGACCCATTACCTTTTTCAGACAAGAGACATGAAACACATTATGGATTCTGCAGCTTACTGGCGAATCCAACTCATAAGCTACTTCTCCAACTCTTTTGCTAATTTTGTAGGGACCATAAAATCTGGGTTGAAGTTTTTCTGCCTCGTTCTTCTTCAAGGAAGATGGTCTATAAGTTTGTAGCCTTAAATACACTAAATCTCCCACCTGAAACACTCTGTCTATTCTGTGCTTATCTGCAAAAATCTTCATTGATACACTTTCCCATTTTTTATCCGGAATCGAGAGAGGCTGGAGGAGTCCAGCAAGGTGTGAGTGCTCAACTTTGTTTTGCTGACATGCAGAACATTCCTTCACATACATGAGTACATCATCTTTAAGGCCTTTCCAAGTAAATATCTCCCTTACCTTATGGTAAGTCTTCAGAATACCAGGATGACCAGCCACTGGTGCATCATGTGCAACTTTTAATATTTCCCTCTTTAGTGTAGATCCTAGCACTAAGAAAATTCTATTTTTGTAATAAATGAGGTTCTCATGGACTTTGCATTCTTCATTCTGGTTCACTCCATCCAACACATCACATGTAAACTGATCTTTAGAGTATTCTGTAGCCAGCTGGATCTTCCAATCCTTACATATTTGCAACAAAGAGAATGTGGCCCAACGGGAGAGTGCATCAGCCACAACATTCATGTTTCCCTTTTTATACTCAATGTCAAAATCAAAATATTGAACTTTACTCACCCATTTTTTCTACCTGTCATTGAGTTCCTTTTGGGTAAGGAAGTGTCTAAGACTGTTGTGATCAGTCTTCACAATTAACTTACCTCCTACCAGGTATTGCCTGAATTTGGCCAAGGCATGCATGATGGCCAGCATCTCCTTATCATATATAGAGTATAGCCTTTCATGTGGCTGCAATTTTCTGCTCTCAAAAGCAATAGGATGCTTATCTTGCATTAAGACAGCCCCAATTCCTACCCCAGAGGCATCACACTCCAGCACAAAAGGTTTAGAAATATATGGTAAGGCAAGTACTGGACAACTGCTCATTACTTTTTTCATTTTCTGAAAAGATTTTTCAGCCTCCTCACTCCAACTGAATGCACCCTTCTTAGTCAAATCTGTCAAGGCTGCAGTGTACCGGGAGTATCCTTTGACAAATTTGCTGTAGTAGTTACACAGGCCAATGAAACCTCTCAACTTAGTGAGGTTCCTTGGGCTGGCCCATTCCGATATGGCCTTTATTTTTTCTGGATCTACCTTAACCCCTTCTTGGCAGATCACATGGCATAGATACAATAGTTATGTCATACCAAATTCATACTTAGACATTTTGGCAAAAAATGACAGATTTGCAAGCATAGTAAGTACCTCCTCCAAGTGTTGTAAATGCTCCTCCCATGTCATACTATAGATCAGAATATCATCAAAAAACACAAGGACATACTTACGTAGTTGTTTGCTGAATACCTTATTCATGCATGATTGAAAAGTTGCTGGTGCATTAGTCAAGCCAAATGGCATGACCAGAAATTCAAAGTGGCCAAAATGATAGCAGAAGGTTGTCTTTTGTATGTCTTCCTCCCTCATTCTGATTTTATGGTACCCTGACCGTAGATCTATTTTGGAGAAAAACTTGGCCCCATGCAGCTCATCCATCAGCTCATCAATTCTGGGAATTGGGTACCTGTTCTTTATTGTCTTTTTGTTCAAAGCTCGATAATCTATACACATTCGGAGTGTCCCATCCTTCTTCTTCACCAGAACCACTGAAGAAGCAAAGGGGATGGAACTTGTTCTGATGAGGCCCAACTCAAGGAGCTCCTTGATGGCCTTCTCAATTTCATCCTTGAGTGTCTTTGGATGCTTATAGGGGTGTATTTTGATTGGAAGTGTACTAGCTTCCAACTCAGTCCTATGTTCAATGCCATGGTCTGGTGGCCTACCATGTGGAAGGTCTTCAAAAACCCTCTTATGCTTCTGCAACAAATTTTTAATGTCTTTGGGATAAGAGGAAACTTTGGCAGTTGTTACCTCAGTGGTGATTTGGAATTCAACAACCCACTCAATGTCTCCATGCCTCATAACAGATCTCATACGTTTTGCAAAAATTACTTGGCTGGGATAAGTATTCATACCTTTCAATATCACTGATTTTCCTTCAGCATCCTTGAAACTTATTTGTGGTATCTGGTAATTTACAGAGCACTCTCCAATAGAGTACAACCATTGCACTCCCAACACCATGTTGGTGTCTGCCACATTGACAACATAAAATTTGTCTTTCATAGTATAGTCACCTATGTTTACTTGCAGATCTGGGATCCATAGATACCATGCCATGGTATAGTTACCAAGAATGACCACAGTGAATCCTTCAAAGGGTTCAGTAGGTAATTTTCTCCTCTCCACCAGGGCTGAATTAATGAAATTATGTGTGGCACCCCCATGAACAAGAACTGTAACTTTCTGCCCTTGCAGAACTCCCTTCAGCCTTAAAGTGTGGAACCTAGGCACTCCACTGAGCACAACAATTTTGTTGTTGTTTTGATGAGGATGCTCCTCTTCTTCAGTGGTTTCATACTCTCCATCTCCCAATTCAGCTTCTTCTACCCCTTCTTCATCACTTTCAGAAAATACTTCAATATAATGGGCTTTTCCTTTCACACATTTGTGACCGGGAGCCCACGTTTCTTGGTAGGAAAAACATAGTTTCTTCCTCCTCAATTCATCCCAATCCTTATAGGAATAGTCTCTCTTTCTAGAGGCAGGAAAGTTTCTTACGGGAGGTTTTTGGTTCTGAAATTTATGTGGCAGGGAAGGTCTGGGAGGATATTCAGTTCTCAGGATTGCATCTTGCAGGTCTCTAGTCCTACTCACAGCTTCCTGCAAAGTGGTAGGTTGATAGGCCTTCACCAACCCCTTCAATGGTTTAGCAAGTCCTTCTGTAAAGCCCTTTTGCATTCCTCACTCAAAGATTGGTAGACAAAAAAAAATTCTTCCCATGTAGCAATGGTTTCAGCCTGGGCTTTAGGATCTTCTTTAGGGGTTTCTACAAATTTGGGCATGGTAGGTCTTGGCTGCAATTTTTGTTCCTCTCTAAATTCAAGTGTCCTATTTTGAGGCCTAGCCTTGGAAAAAACACTTCCCCCCATGACCTTTCTTTCTTCATATTAGGAGCCAATACTGCTCCCTTCCCCATCTTTCACTCCCAGCTGTTTAGCCAAGAATTCTCTGGTCTCTTGACCAGACTATATCATGTTTGTGGGGATGTCTTGCAGACCTCTCAGCATGTTCCTAAAAAAATTCTGAAATTCATCTTTTTCATCCCTTTCTTCATGAAACCTCCCATCCACAGATTATACTTCCTCCTCCTGAGGAATCTTTCTTTTGGTGTCTGAATTGTATTTTGGGCCCATTGTGTAATATCAAGAGTAGGTATAGAGGACCATGCTATGATACCACTGTAATGTCCTAAGTTTGGTGTATAGACCTGAACACTTTAATTATGTAATTTTTCTTAAATAATTCTGAAATTTAAGAGGTTCACACAGAGCCTTCTCGGATTGGCAAAAACAAGGGTTTCTTCTGGGAGATTTTGCAGAGGACAAGAGTGATCAGTGGGAAGCAAATGAAGAGATTTCAGAAATTGAATTTCCTCTCCCCTAACACATTTATATCTGGTGCCATTTAGGTTTTAGAATCCACACCGCGGAAACCTACTACCACGCTTTTGGGCAACCAAACCGTGCAAATAAGGAGAGTAGTTCTGCCTGTTTCAACTAGAGGATTCGAGAAAATTGCAGAGGTTTGTTACAGGATTAATTTAATATATAAAAATTTATTTAGATATTTTTCTGAGTTTCTAGAAATTTTGAGATGTTTTGGGTGAATTTGGGGATTTCTGGCAATTTTGGTCAAGAGAAACCCTACGCAGAGTAGGATGCAAAAGGGTGGTACGAACCAAACAAAAAATGGTTCTAGAGATTGTGATGGGAAGGTATTCCTATTACTGACATACAGGAACTAACAGAGCTCAGTTTGAGTTTACAGAGCCTATTTTGCAGCAATTTCAGTAAAACTAGTTATCAAAAACTTGTAATCTAGCTAGGGCCTTAAAAAAACTATTAAATCAGCTTAAATCCAATTTTGTGGTACATGAGATTTATAAAAGAGATAAATATGATCTATTTGAACATGAATACTTATTTCAATCCCTTCCCTGTCATGAAATATTCATTACAATACTCATATTCACTCAATCCCCCCATACACTGATAAAATATGATCTTTTTATGAAACTGAGATAATATTCTTCAAGATCTGAGATATCTCGACCTGATAAATGTAATGTTCAGAAGATATTGACACTACAAAACAGAAATAACATTATTGACTTACCATTACAAAGAGGCTTCCAAAATTAATGGGCAGGAGGCCCGAAGCATGACCAGCAAGGGGTTGTGAGCATAAGTGAAGCATGGGGTTCACTGGAGCTTGACCTGAACTTGATGGAAGATGTAATTTAATTCTGGAATAAGCTTCACTGGCTGACATTAGCGCTCCATAGACCTGCAATAGACAGAAAGGGAAATGGAAGAGAAGCGAGGAGGGGTTTGGGGATCATCACCCAATGGGTTGAGGCACAACACTCAAAGAGTATGCTCACATAGCATAACCACAATATAAAATCATCTAAACTGAGTCAATGGGGTCGAATTCACCTTTAATAGAGTGTTGAGTAACCTTCTTAGCAAGTGCGGATCCAAGGTGACCTGTGAGAGCAAGTCAACCCTCAACAAACCCTAACCCTAGCCACATAGGCGCCTCCTTTGGGGAATTTAGCAAGTAGGGCCATGTGGAATTGTTTCCAAGTTCAAATCCTCCTTCATAATTAGAAACTGCACCCTCTCTTAGTCAAAAGTTGCTTCTTTTGAGTTATGACACCTTTTTTGCTTTTTTAGACTCATAAGGAAACTGTTCTTTCCTTTGAAAAATTTCCTGCTTTTCTCTTATTGCTTCTAAGATCCATAACAGGCAACTGCGCCCTCCTTTGAAAAACTTGCCTTCTTTATCCTTGACTGCTTTTTTTTTTTGCTTTTAGGTACTTTCCTCTTTGTTTCCTATGATAGCTTTTGTCATAATGTTTCCTCTTTCCTTCCTTGGCTAGTAGACTTGCCCAATGCACCCCACTTGAGTAAGTAGCTTATTTACACCTCATTAATTAGCACAAATAATTAAAATGGAAAATAAAATTTAGATACATGCCTTAATTAATTATTACAAAATTTCCCTAGGGAGCATGATTAATGTCAAATTGAGCCCCTCCTAGGAGTCTAGTATGGTCAACACGTTAATGGCCATTTTGAGGGGACATGACAGCATAACACTTACCATGCAATAATGGTCTCCAGAAAAATCAAGTGGGTAACAACTTAGGCGTGATATTTGCATGATTGCAAATCAACAGATGGCAAACAATTAGATTACGCAGATATCAAAACCCTCAGTTTCCATAATAACACCAATACCGATTAACACTTTTTCATACCGATGTGATGGCCTAGTAAAACTAATAGTTTCAAAGCATGAGTTAATGGTTAGAATCACATAATATTTCATCATCAAATATCAATAATACCAAGACTAATAAGAAAAAATACAATTGATGAAATTAGAATCATGGTTGATATTGTAATGATAAAAAAAAATTAGTAAATGTAGCCAAACCCATACCAAACCTTCAAAAATCATTTTAGCCATTTATGATGGAATTTAACACTAGCTTTAGCTCAAGGTAGCATTTAAAAAGATCATAATCCCATAAATCCTATCTCATCTAAAGATACAAAGTTCATAAAGGAGGACAAGTGTATAACAATGGGGAACTTGTGAAATTAGTATGAAATAAACTTTTGTCCACATGATTGTTCTAATGAGATAGATGTTTTGGAAGTAAAAGAGCTCGTTAGACCTTGCATATAAATTGAAAAATAAATGTCATACCATGTATCAGCTTACTAGGTTAATAGTCAAGACTATTGATGTAATAAATTTACTTGACCTTGAATATGCATGAATGATCAATATTGTAAAATTAGGAGTTGCTAACTTTCAGGATTATGACCTTTACAAATGATCAAGAAGAAATGAGAAACTAAATCCAAGAAATTCAAACTCAATATAAGATGATGTTAATCCCCCTAAATCAATCAATCCATCAACTTCTATTGGGAGTACCTTCAGAATCAAAGATTTTGAAGGCACTCCTAAAATATTTATTGATGAGTTTTGATTAAGGTTGTGATATATAATGTCGTTCAAAAAATTGATGGAATGACAAATTTGAAATTTTGTGTTCAAATTGCTCCGGAGGGTGTTGCTTGCCAACAAATGGCGACATGCTGGGACCGAACCAGTTATCTCTGCGAAAACAACGTCCATACTTTAGGTAATCAAAGATGATGTCTTTAAAGTATCAAACATCTACTTAAGTGATTCAATATCCAAACCAATCTAAACATATAACCAGACCTCAACAAATTTCCCACAACAATCCTATAGCTGTTATCTGGGTATTCCAGGTATTCGTTGATTCAGCAAGGCCATTTCCTTGTGGGTAATAGTTTGTCAAATATCTGATTTTGATTCCCTTTTCTAATGCAAATTCAGTTAATTCTCCAGAAGAGAAATAAGATGTGTTATCAAACACCAGAGATTCTGGCACCCCAAATCTGGTAATTATGTTAGTTTTAAGAAAATGCAATACTTGATTCATATTAACCACCCGCAATTGTTCTGCTTCAGACCATAGAGTAAAGTAATCAGTGGCAGTTATAATGTACTTATGATGAAGAGAGGAGGAGGGATTTATTGATCCGATGATATTGATTCCCCACTGTAGGAAAGGCCTATCCACCACCACAGGCTATAAAGGAAATGCTGGTTTTTTTACTCTACCAGCTGCAGTTTGACAATCTTGACACCTTCTTACAAAATAATGGGCATCTTTGAATAAAGTTGGCCAAAAATAACTTGGCCTTAAAAATTTATGAGCGGTAGTATCACCATCGAAGTGGCCACTAGTAGGCCCGTCATGCAGTTGTTTTAAGACTGAATTGGATTCCTCTTTTTCTAAACAACGAAGCAAAACTCCATCTGCATTTTCCTGAAAAATACATTATTCACCAACTGGTAGGGTGATGATTTTAATCTTACAACTCTCTTCTTCTTTGGCTCTAAATGGTCTGGAGCACTACCAGTCTCAAGATAAGTTCGAATATCAGTATACCATGAACTGGCAGGATCTGGGATAAAATAGACTTTCATTTGCAGCAAGGAGTCATCTAAAGGTATGTCGTTATGGTCAGCAGGTAGATGTGCTGATTTAGCTGCCAATTTACACAAACCCAAACCACGTACAACTTAGAGGGTTTAATCTCCAGGTCATACTCCTGTAGAGCAGCCATCCAATGTGCCCTTTTTTCTCCTAGGTATTTCTACACTAACAAATTTCTCACAGCAGAGAATGGAACAATTACCTTGGTTTTGTATTTAAGGAGATAAGGCCGAAAATGTTTTATTGCTTTGAACACAACAAAATCCTGTTTATCCATTTCATGGTAGTTCATCTCAACTCCTTTTAAATTCAAGCTCATGAAAGAGATAGGTACTTCATCCCCCTATTGGTTCTTCTGAGTAAGAATAGCTGTGTAAGATATGTCAGATGCGAAAGTATAGAGAATAAAGTCTTTCCTGAAATTGGGGCTTACGAGTGCGGGTGCCTCAGCTATGGATTCTCTAATTCTGATAAATGACTCTTTCTCTGTATCTCCCCATGAAAAACTACTGTCTTTATTTATCATATTCTGTAGTGAGTGCACAATTCTAGAAAAACTGGGAACAAACCTTCTCACGAAATTTATTTTTCCCATGAAGGATTGCATGGATTTCTTAGAAGAAGGGAAAGGAATCCTAGAGATAGCTTCGGTTCTTTCTGGATCAATCATGATCCCTTCCTTTGACACTACAAATCCTAGCAAAATTCCATCGATTACTGCAAATATTGTCTTTTTAAGGTTAAGAGAAATACCGAACTTTCTACAACGTTCAAGCACTTTGCGCAAGTGTGAAATGTGATCAGATCTGTTTTTGGAAAACACAGTGATGTCATCTAAATATACAATGACAAAGTGATTTATCAGACCTCTGAAAGCAGCGTCCATTTCCCTTTGGAATGTAGCCCCAGGCATCTTCCTATAGGCATAGGTTCCCTAGGGGGTCCTAAAAGTAGTTTTTAGCTGGTCTGCAGGGGAAACTAGAACCTGATTGTCCCCTGAAAAATCATCTAATAAAGACAACATCTGAGCACCTGATACGTTCTGGAGGATTTGTTCCATGGGAGGAATGAGATAGTTTTCCTTTTCTAATGATCGATTTAAGTTTCAGAAATCTACACATAACCTAATATCTCCATTTTTATTCCTAACAGGAACAAGGTTTGCCACCCACTGGGTATGGCATATAGGAAATATAATCCGGACGGTAAGCAATTTATTCAATTCTTTCTTTACTACTGGTTCTAAGGCAGGGTGCATTTTTCTTAGTTTTTGTTGGAATGGTTTCGACTGGGATTTCATAGGGATTATGTATTGTATAATCCGTGTATTGAAAGTCTTTAGATCATCGTATTACCATGTAAATATTTCCTTGAATTCACTAAACAGTTTCAGAAAGGCTGATTTTTCATTCTGGGTATAGTCTGATCCTAAATTGATATTTTGAGGATTTCCTTCCGTGCATAAATTTATGACTTCATAACACATGTTTGAACTGTTCGTCTTGCAATTAGGCACTCCTTTAAACTTATCATGTAGGTCATAAAATATTTCAAGTGTAAGAACCGACGTAGGGATCGAATTTACCAGCTCAAAAGATTGGTCAACAGGATGAGGTGGATGGATTATTGAGAAATTGTGCAGATCTTCATCATACGTGATCTCATCGATTGTTGATTCTTTAAAAGCATATTATCCTATTAAGAAGGCAATTTTCTATGAATCATCATTAAATACACGCCAGTTAGTGATGTTATCGGGGATTGACGGTCTAAACAATAATTCAATAGAAAAAACATTGGGAGAAAAATTTTCTGAGGGAATGAACCGTGAGGCTACATTTTCCAAGAGGTCAGCTTCCTGATTCTGAAAATGAGGAATAGACTCGATATTAAAGGCATCAAATGCTGAAATTAGATTCCATACCTCTTTCTGATTACTTTGAAAATGATTAGATAAGCAATGAATGGAATTGTGGACTTGCCGTCTAATGATTTCAGAATCGCCAAATGCAATTAGAACCTTAACATTTACATCCAACGCCTTCTTGAGTCCCTGGATGAGGGCCTCATATTCGGCTATGTTATTTGTGCAGATAAATTCCAGCCTACAAGATAGCATAAGTTTGTTTCCTGCAGGGTCTAGGAGCATGCAACCTACTCCTGCACCTTCCTTAGATCGAGAACCATCAAAGTACAAATGCCAAGGTTTATCAACAAGACTAATTACATCATTTACATTATTCACAGCGTTAATCAAACTGGGAGAAGCTTCCTGAAAATCACAATGTAAAATTTCTGATTTATTTACAGAATCAACAAATACAGATTTAAGTGCAGGGAAACTCCCCAAATCGAAATCATACCCATAGTTCCCTAAAATGGAATCACTAAACAAAACTGGTTCATTGGGAGAGTTTATCTCAGTCACTGTGTGTTTCATGTATCTCTCTTTGTCAATCCTAATCTGATTTGGTTGCCCATTTTTAGGTAACCATAAATGTGACCAATCGGTTGAAAATAGCCTTTTAAAGCTTGAGACCAGTCATGACTGAAGAACAACCCATAAACATCAGGTATTTCTGCCACCACTACATCAATAACCTAGAAGAGCTATGGATTAGTGGCCATTCTGATCATTACTCCTTTTAATTCTCCTACAATTTTCACCTTGGATCAGTCCAGTTGGCTGATTTGAATTTCACACGATGTGGGCTTAGCATTCAGTTTCTTGTAGACCGAATAAGGCATAACGTTTGATGAAGCTCCAGAATCGATCATACAATTATGGACATTCCGATTGAAGATTTCAAATGTTAGTAGAAAGGGGGGAGTTGTAGATTTGGATTTCTTACCTATCCGTGTATCTTTATCAGCGGTTGTTTTGATATTGTCATTAAAACCAGCTGTTGCTTTACTATTTGAAGGATCGAGGTTATTTACTGAAGGTACAGAGGGCTGATTTCTTCCAGAATTGGGATTTGATGAAGTTGTCAAATTTGAGAGTATTGAACCTCCAGGCATAGGGTAAATTTTCAATAAATCAAACATGCTAATGTTTTCCCTCTGTTTCTTGATATCCTCTATGATGTCATACTGGAGATCCATACTTTGAGTCACAGGATGCTGATTCATAGGTTGAGGACTGTTCCTAGGTGCGAGCGATGGTTGAGAATCTACAGGCCCTTTACTCCTTGTATTATGGGTGTGTTGGTTGACAAAGATAGAATGATCATTGTACTCTTCCTCTTTGACTGAGCTATCCCAAAAATGGCAATTAAATGGGAGAGGATCCTTAGGAGTTTCCTCTTCGATTTCAGGCTGCTCAAGTTCATGATCCTCTTCCAACTCCTGATCGGGTGAAATTTCAGGTAAGGCATAGACAACCCTTATAGTGTTAAAAACTTCCTCATTGGTTGATATGTCAGGCGAAGTATTTTGCCTGGAATTTGGTGATGTATATGGTCGGTATGGGGTTTTTAAATTTCCTCTATTTGAAGTACCTTCCCCATTATTTCGTTTCAATATCACCACTTCATTTGTGAGAGACCTGATTGCTTGTTGTAATTTTTCTACATCGAAAGCAGGAGTATCTCTTTTATCTATGTTAGCTCTTGTTACGATTTCATTTCTTTTATAAAAAGGACTATCGATTTTGCCATTATTTTTTGGTTCAAATGTCAATGAATTCTTTTCAACCTTTATTGCTTCTTTGAAGGTTTCAACCAACGTGATCTTACCAGCTTGTTTCACAAACATACCAAGGGATTTAGGTAAAGATGAAGCATAATTCTCAATTATAATATCCTCTGGAGGTTGGAAGGCCATTGGTATTCTATTCAGGAGAGTAAGGAAACGTTGGTTGAAATATTTTATTCGTTCCTTGTTTTCCATATTGATTCTAGCCAATTCTAGTGCTAACATAGCAAGAGTTTTGTCTTCACCAAACTTGTTTAAGAATGCCTGACTAAAATCACCACAACTAGTTATAGATCCTTGGGTTAAGGAAAAATACCAAACTGCAGTTTTTCCTTCGAAAGTTAAAGGGAATAGTCGACATACCACATCCTCATGCTGAACATTCATAGTCTAAAAAACCAAGATGAATTTGTCAATGTGATTTTCGGCAAGGCCCTTATCATCTGGGTCAAACTTAGGTATCAGTTTGTCAGGATGTTTAGGTAGGTTATGCTGCAGTTCAGGTAAAGCAACATCACCATATCGTAACCATGGTCTATCACCATTAGGGTTACCTTGTTCACGATCACCCATGCCTGGATCCAATTCTGAATCTGACGAAGACTTGTTGTTATGGTCACGGGGGCTATCGAGCGGTGATTCAGGAGGTGAAGGGGGTAGGTCAGATCCACCTGCAGACAACAGTCATCAGGAGGTGTTAGGGCCAGCGACTCTCTCAAAAGGTCACTAAGATGATAATCAGGAGATCCTCTCAATGGTTCAAGAGGCTCTTCTCCAATCGAATCAACAGCTGACTCGGTCACTGCCAAGGTTTGAAAATGAGCTCTGCTTAGTAATCTGAAATTGATTGGAGGAATCCCTGTTTGGGGAGAATAGGCTCTAGTTAAAATCCTACATGATTCCTCTAAGGTTTGATTTATCTCTTCCAGGGAAACTGGGGAGACAGGTGGGTCTCTTTCGATAATGGTCCTAACCGCATCCAAAAAGGGTGTATTTACAGTTTCGGGTTGTGATGTAGTGTCCAAGGTGGACAATGTTCCAAAACTTGTAAGAGGGGAAGTAGGTTGATTGCTGGTAGGAGCGTTATATGATCAATCAGCCATTAAGCTTTAATCTCAGGCCCTCCTTCTAGCGTCATTTGTTGGCCGAGAAAACTGACTTAGGCCAACTTACGGAAAGATAGCCCACACACTTGACTTAATACAATCTTGTATGTGTTTAAAGTGACTATCCTTCACAGGATCAAGGCCATGTTGCCTGTATGATGTGCTCTTCAAATAGATAGTCTCTCTAGGGTGTGTGTGGAAAAGACTTGCGTAGCTCAATCTTCTAATTAAAACAAAGAAATTAAACTAACTGACCAACTAATTATGAGAGAAAACTACCTATAAACTAAATGCAAATTAATAGCTCCTAATTTTTCTCTATGATAGTCTAAATGAAAATTACCTATCTCAGCCAAGAGCATGAGTTATTAATTTGACAAGAGGTTTTAAAGCATAAGATGATCAATAATTCTGTATTGATAGAAAAAGTCTCCAAAGACATAATTAAATCTGAATTATCTCACAATAAGATGATAGTCCACTGTAGAATAATTCACACAGAAATTAAAACCTATAATCAAATGATATCAAACATATACACAATCCTGAAACATAACAAATATAATCATATACTAACTTGTAAATGAAACAAGATCAACCTGCAAGTTATTAATTTATCAAACATAGATTTATGAACAATTGAAATTGTGAAGAAGTTCATTCATCTCAATGAAACAATAAACCATTTACATTTCAGGCAATTGTAATCATTCGAAATCCATAAAAAGATATTTCACATATAATATCACGATATATATATATATATATATATATATATATATATATATATATATGAAAGTGAAGATAACAAAACAGAATAGTCAGTAACACAACACATATATTTTAAAGGCTTTGCTAGGGTCTTTAATATCCTGCAACAATCAGTGATCTTCAAAAGAAGTTCCAAAAACACCAACACAACAGAATATAGTATAATACTGTATAATATCAATTCTCCAAATGTCTCAGAAATCGAACCTCTTATCAATGTTTGGAACTTGTTTATATAGAGAACAAACCATCTACTAATCAACCTACCACCCTATTTCTATGATAATACGTGGATTCTTATTTGAATACAAAGCAAAGGAAATACCATGATCCTAGGTATGTCGTTGAATAACCACTAGGATGGAATAATGTGAAAGAAGATAGCTAACTTACTGGATAAAATCTAGTATCATTATTCTCCTGCATGAGACATCACTATATCCGGTAATCCATCAATTGATGATGCTCAGAATCAGAAACATAGAACTAGCAAAATAGCAAACAATTGCATATTCAGGGCAGCCTCCAATGAGTAAGCTCCAGCTAATCAAAACCCAAAAATATAGCACAGCATCAACCTTCATCTCATTTACTCCTTAACACCTGGAATTTTCAAACAAAATCAGTTAGCAAAGTGCGAATAACAATCACATAAAAGTAAATAGGATTCCTGCAGAATTTTAATTCTGCAGATATCCTAATAAAATAAAGGAAAACACTTGGCACCAAGAACAAAATATGAAAAATATAGGACATTACTAACCTGTAGAAGCCGATTTCAAATCATCTGTATGCCTAACAAAGCTCTAAACCATAACACAAAATTGAACTTCATTACAACAAACAGAAATATCAAATTTTAAGGGTTGATTCAACAGAAAGTCGAATCGACACATTTCTTCTTGCTTCATCTAATTTAGCTTTAAATCTAATAGTTCTTGTATTGGAAATCTTATTTTGTTTGATCAGTTTTGGATTTCTTGACATAAGTATTTTAACCTGAGCCTTATATCTAAGCTTCTTCGCTCTCAAAAATTCCATTTTTCAACCCAGGTAGTCAAATCGGCTTTCAGGCTTGCAATTTCTTCCATAGCAAATGCCCTAATAACCTGAGCCTCTTTCAGATCAGTTTCTAAAGATGATATGACTTGAGCATAAGGAATTTGATCAGGTTGTCTTGTCGTTCCTACATTCGGATCCCCTCTACCTCCCTCATCTACGCATGGCTTCTGATCAATTTCTTGATCCACATTAAACCCAGGATTTAATTGTTGGACACCCCCAGCGTTAGTTTCAGAAACAGATACATATTTCAGATCAATAATGGTTGTCCCATCTAGAGCTTCATTAGGCCAAGGCTCCAAATAATCACATAATTCAATGACAGGGGCATCCCCTACACTCAAGTCTCTTCTAGCAAAGAACATGACCGTCATGCTACGAGTGGTTCGACAAATGGCCTGATTACTCAGCACTCTACTAAATTTGTCCTTGGCCGGTTTACGCCTAACGTTGGTTTGTGAATGAGGAAGACCATCATTTGGGTAAGGCATTGTAATCACCGGTTTTCTTGTTATAGGCTGAGAATCATCAACAGGTGTATCAGGGTTTACTTCAGACTTGACCTTAAAGTCACTGCTACTTAGGGTTCGACCGGATTCAGATACCTCATTGTCAAGATCATCCTAAGAGCCACATTCTACTCCTGAGAACCACATTCTTCTAACTCAGGCCCAGCCTCTTCTGTCTTGATATGTCTTCGCCTGGTTTTGGGCCTCCATAGGGGCCACTCCTCATTTTCCCCAAACTCATTCCGGGCGAGAAATGATTCCCAAGAATCCCCCAATTCTCCCAGCCGGTAGGAAACAAGTATTTTAATAATCCCATGATGAAATAGGCTCCTTTTGTTATCCCCCACATTACTCTAATAGGCACAAGCCATCTTCTACAAACTACTTAAGAAATAATACTACATGTTCACAGGACGCCCTTTGAAAACCATTAAAAGCCGAAGATGATAAAACTGAGTTTGGGAAAGTCAACCTTCATAGGTGACATACCTGATAATAAGTTCGAGCAGAGAACGCCATTTCTTCTTAAGTAGCTGAGAAGGGAAACAAGACTTATATTTCATTCGCCAGTTAGCTAGAGTCAAGAACTCCTTCTAGTCATCATTCTTCACATGTTTTCCCTTATGCCAACGTTCTCGTACTCGTGGTAAACCTATGATTCGAGAAACAAACTCCTCTGTTAACTGCAACGCGACATCCCCTACCTGTGCTTTCATACCATCAAATGTTGTTGCGAATGCCCTGGAAATTACCAGGTTAAAACCAGAGAATTTCTATAGAAACCCTAACCATCCTACCCTTACCACCAATTCACAGCATTTAGGAGCAGCGTCTAAATATTCATCACCCATGAGCTCAAATCTTGAAATAGGGGCCATAATAGCCATTATACAGGCTTTAAGAATTTTCAGAACCCAAACTGAGAAACACAGTTGATTTATCTAGACTTCATACATATTAACCAAGACTCCAAACAACCTTATTTCACCCAAGTACTGTGAACCTTCATGCTCAGTCATGGAACACAGGGTCATCATGCTTTCAAATTGACAAGTTAATGAGACTTGCAGAACACTTACCATGCAATAATGGTCTTCAGAAAAATCAAGCAGGTAACAGCTTTATCATGATATTTGCATGATTGCAAATCAACAGATGGCAAACAATTAGATTACGCAGATATCAAATAACACTAATACTGATTAACACTTTTTCATACCGATGTGATGGCCTAATAAAACTAATAGTTTCAAAGCATAAGTTAATGGTTACAATCACATAATATTTCATCATGTAACAACCCGGTTTTGACCCCGTTGCATTAGATGCACATGATGTATATATTGCAATAATCATGGTGCGGAGCTAAAGGCCAAGGCCCCACCATTGATTGGTTATGCTATGTTTCGGATTGAAATTGTCACCGATGGTATATCAGGGAATGCGGCATATATTAAGTTTTGTCATCATGTAAATATGCATCTTTAATTAAAATGAACCCCGACCAGCTATGTTCACGACAACTAAATTGAGAAGGGGCATGATTCTCACAAGGATAAAAGTGGGGGATGTCAAACCTTGGGAAAATGGGGGAGAAAGCCATGTATCACCTTCCCTTGTCTTACCCAACTACCACCATTGAAAAATGCTGCTGTTAGTTGGGGCAGTTATGGCTGGGAGTGGAGTGTGGCAGGACTGTCAGTCCTTGCCCACACACACACTCCACCAGTGGATTGAACCTCACGATGGGTAGGAGAATGACTACGCCCTCATTCCATCCTCTCCACTATGCCACTCTTTCCCTTGTCTGTTCATCCTCACACAGGGGCGGTAGTCTGATTGTTCCCATGCACAGGCTTATTTCCTGTTCTGGTCTCACGTATCCAAGAGAGAGGAGCCGTCTCCACTGTCATTCACATTTTCCACACAGAGGAATCAAGTGTGTTTCAATCCGTATTTGGGATTTGGTGTGAATCTTCTCTCACACACTGGGTTTTGCGTTGTTGTTACTCACGCAGCAAGCTGGGAGCTTTTCAGTCGCTATCAACCATGATTTTTCCTGTGGAGAGTCATTTTTACGCTCAGGGACTGTGTGTAAGTTTTCCCTACCGATTTGTGGCTCGTGCATATGTTTTTCCCTCTGTATTTTGGGGTCTAGTGCAAGTTTCCCTCATGCACAGGTTGGGAGACTGTATTTTCTTCCCCAGTGTGGTCTGTGTAAGTTTTCCCAGTGACTCCGTGGTCCAGGACAGACTGTTGTTTCCCCATGTCGTGAGTTGTGTTTACCGATACGTTTTGGGACTGTTGTAATTCGCTTGGGAGTCGTTTTGGCCACGATAGGGCCAAGAACGACTCATGAGTCGTTTCCCTGTTTAAGCTGCAACTGATGATTGATTGCATGCTTGCAATGGTTGGTCTTCGGACTATGTAGGGAGCAGGGATGGGGGCTTGGTTTGCTTGATAAACCTGGTGTGTTTGGAAACCACACAGACGGAGCTAGAGGGCTGGCTTTCTTCTCCACAACCCCTGAATAGCACTGGAAGGGAAGTCAGGGCCTGAGGGACTGTGTAGCAGAGAAGGGACTGATTTCTTGTGTTGGGTGTGTGTGGGTGTCTTAGAAGTCAGGGTGTCTTAGAAGCCCCCTTGACCCCTGTTGTCCCCCTGAGACAAACATTCTTTGATGAAGAAAAGTTTGTGTTTGGGCAAAATTGTTATTTTATGATTATTCTAGGAGATGGTGAGTAATTCTGATTTATATCCATGTTATGCATCTAACAGTTGTGTTACTAACATGTTTGCAGAAGCATAATCACCTTCAAGGGCAGTATTCCAGGTAGTGCAGTTTGGTAAGTAAGTGGTGGTTCAGTTATGAGAACCCATGATGGATATGATGCTCGGGATTCTTACGAGCGTGCACGTGATGCCATGGTAGAAAATGTCCGTAATGGAAATGATGACATAGAGTCTAACGGAAGGAGATTCCAAGAGACACCGTCAGATGTTGCAGCCACCATGAGAAGCTTGATCAAAGCCCAGGAAGAGCAGCATCAGTTGAATGCTACAATGTTGTAGAGTTTGACAGATTTGCAAAGAAAGATAGACTCTAGATGAGGTACAGCAAGACCGGAAGGCAGTAAGAGCAGTACTAGGAGAAGGAGAAGGACTTCTAGCAGATCATCTAATTCTGAAGAATCTAGCGGGGATTCAAGTTCTTCTTCGCATAAAAGAAAAAGAAAGTGACACCATAGGGATTTCTCTTGGCATGAATTTAAGAAAGCTAAACCTCCTACATTTGATGGTGAGGTAAAAACTGGACAAGAGGCTGAAGCTTGGCTTCTTGGGATAAAGAAGTACTTTCAAGGGCATGATTATTCAGAAAACATGAAGGCAAAAGTTGCGATATTCAATATGAATGGAAGGGCATCCATTTGGTGGGAACACTTCAAGCAAGTAAAGAGGATCAGTGAAAGGAGACTTAAGTGGAAACAATTTGGGAAGTATTTCAAGCAGAAATACCTCTCTGACAGGTATTATGATGAAAATATTAAGGAGTTCCATGAGCTGAGATTGGGACAACGGACCATGGAAGAATATGCAAATACATTTTTGGAGTTGTTGAGGTATGTCCGGTACATCAGAGATGAAAAAGTGAAGGTCCATCGTTTTCTGAGTGGATTACCTCAGTCTTACAAAGATAGAATTGAGTTTTATGTACCTAGAACTTTTGAAGAAGCAATAAGGAAGGCTAAGTATTGCTATGAGAAAAGAAAAGGTAAGTCGGATTACCATAAGGCATGGAAGGACAAGAAGAATGAGAAGTTTGACCAAAGAAAGAAAGTTTTCAAACCTTCTAACTTCAGGAATCAGCAGAAGCAGCCATCTCAAGCTGCGAGTAAGCCACTTGGAGTGACAGGAGAAAAGCCTAAAGATCCACAATAGAATAGAGGGCCACTTCAATGTTGGAAATGTGGAGGACCCCACATGCACAGGAATTGTCCACTCGAGAATGAGAGTGCAAGGCCAGCTTATAACATTCAAGAAGCAGAAGCAGTGGGTCAAGTAGCAAGGGCAGTCCCTAGGATTTATGCAGCACTGGAGGACTACCAGGCAGATCAGCAGTCAACTATGGTTGAAGTAGCAGGTAAGATTGTTGAGTAATCTGTTTCTATTTTGATTGACCCTAGTTCTACTCACAGTTACATTACTCCTAGAGTAGTGGAGATTTGTGCTTTTAAGAAAGTAAAGCATATGAATTCTTGGTTAGTTCAGCTAGCCACTGGAACTAAGAGAAAAGTCAGTGAAGTGGTAGAGAAATGTCCATTGGTCATGAATGGATTGGGCACTTGTGTATATCTGAATGTTCTACTGCTTGGTTCCTATGATGTTCTCATTGGAATGGATTGGTTAGAAACTCACAGGGTGAAACTTGACTGTTACAATAAGACTTTCGAATGCATAAATGAAGAGGGGAACCTAGTAGTTGTGAAAGGTATTCCAAGGGTGATTTCGGTATGGCAGGTTTCAGCAATGCAGTTAAAGAAATTCTATAGGAAGGGTTGCCAGTTGTATGCAGCCCATATTTTGGAGACATCAGGAGATGAAACTCCTAGGTTGGAGGAATATTAGGTGTTACAGGAATTCAGGGATGTATTTCCTGACAAGATTCTAGGGCTTTCTCCAAAGCGAGACATTGATTTCACAATTGAACTTGTGCCAGGAGCAGCACCAGTGTCCAAGGAACCCTATAGGATGAGTACACCGGAGATGCTAGAATTGAAGATGCAACTGTAAGAGTTGTTGGAAAAGAAGTATATCCAACCGAGTGTGTCTCCTTGGGGAGCATCGGTTCTATTTGTAAAGAAGAAAGATGGTACACTCAGGTTGTGTATTGATTACAGACAGTTGAACAAGGTTACTGTGAAGAATAAATATCCTTTGCCTAGAATTGATGACCTCTTTGATCAAATGAGAGGAGCAAAGGTATTTTCTAAGATTGACTTGAGGTCTGGCTACCATCAGGTGAGAATCAAGGATGAAGACATTCATAAGACAACCTTCAGGACAAGGTATGGACATTATGAGTTTGTAGTGGTACCATTTGGTCTCACAAATGCACCAGCTACATTTATGTGCATTATGAATAGTGTCTTCAGCAGATATTTGGACAAGTTTGTTCTTGTTTTCCTTGATGACATTCTTGTTTATTCTAAGAATGAGGAAGAGCATGAAGAGCATTTGAGATTGACATTGAATTTGCTTAGGGAGCATCAACTGTATGCCAAACTAAGAAACTGTGACTTCTATAGAGATAGAATTCAGTATTTGGGTCACATTATCTCATAGGAGGGTATATATGTGGACCCTAAAAAGATTGAAGCCATTATGAATTGGCCTACTCCAAGAAATGTGACAGATGTAAGATCTTTTATGGGACTTGCAGGGTACTATAGGAGTTTCATTGAGGGATTCTCCAAAGTTGCACATGCCATCACTTCTTTGCAAAAGAAGGGGATGAAGTTCAAATGGACATCGAGGTGTGAAGAAGGCTTCCAGCAATTGAAGAATCTTCTCACCAGTGCACCAGTATTGAAGGTTGCAGATCCATAGAAATATTTTGTTGTATGTACCGATGCATGCGGACAAGGGGTTGGAGGAGTCCACATGCAAGAAAACCACATGATATGTTATGAGTCAAGAAAGCTGAAGGAACATGAGAAGAACTATGCCACTCGTGATCTAGAGCTTGCAGCCATAGTACATGCTCTCAAGATATGGAGGCATTACTTGATGGGTAGAAGATTTGAGCTCAGAACAGACCATTGTGGTTTGAAGTATTTGTTTGATCAGCCTACTCTGAATGCTAGGCAAGCAATATGGCTAGAATTTCTATGTGAGTTTGATTTTGAAATCAAGCACATAAAGGGAAAAGAGAATAAGGTAGTTGATGCACTCAGCAGGAAGATGCAGGAAATGCATGTGGCATCCCTTAGTATTTTCCAATCAGATTTGAGGCAACAGATTGTTAGTCATGCTGCTGGAGATGAATTGTATGAGCAGGTAAAAGACAAATTGCAACGGCAAGGTCTTGAGAAGAGGTATGAAGGATATAGATTGGAAGAAGATGGACTTCTCACTTATAAAGGTAGAATTTATATTCCAGATGTAGCAGATTTGAGGAGAGTTGTTATGGATGAAATCCATCAAGCTCTGTATTCCGGTCACCCAGGATACCAAAAGACCATTGCTACAGCTAGAAAGCAGCACTTTTGGCTAGGAATGACAAGGGATATGGCTGAGTACATTTTGAGGTGTATGAAATTTCAACAGCTAAAAGTTGAGCATCAACATCTAGCAGGCTTATTGCATCCTTTGCCAGTTCCAGAATGGAAATGGGAAGTTATTTCCATGGATTTTATTACATGATTGCTAATGACTTGGAGGCAACATGATTCCATCATGGTTGTGGTAGACAAGTTGACTAAGGCAGCACATTTTATACCGGTTAAGTCTACACATAAGACAGATGACATTGAAAAGATCTTCATGAAGGAGATTTTCAAATTGCATGAATTTCCTAAGGCAATAGTCTCTGACAAAGATGTCAAGTTCACTTCTAACTTTTGGAAGGGGTTGTTTGCAGATTTGGGTACAAAGCTAAACTTCAGCACTGCATACCATCCTCAGACAGATGGGTAGATAGAGAGAGTTAATCAGGTGCTTGAATATATGCTTTGCATGTACGTGATGGACAAACCAACCAAGTGGGAAGATTACTTGCACTTGGTAGATTTTTCTTATAACAATGGACAACATGCATCCTTGGGGATGAGTCTGTATGAAGCTCTGTATGGAAGACGGTGTAGGACACCGGTGACTAGGGATAACCCAGTGGACAGGGTTGTGCTTGGGCCAGAATTGCTCAGGGAAATGGAGCAAGAGGATGTAAAGATTAGGCAGAATTTGAAAGCATCCCAAGACAGACAGAAAAGCTATGCAGATAAGCATAGGGTGAACAGGGATTTCAGTGTTGGGGATCATCCCATACCTCAGAGTGAGGGAAAGGAAGAGCTCCTTGAAGCTTGGAAGTTGTGCCAAGCTGTCACCTAGATACTGTGGGCCATTTGAAGTGCTTGAAAGAATAGGGCCCGTTGCATATATACTTGCATTTCCTGCTAGCACTAGGGCTCATAATGTTTTTCATGTTTATTTACTTAAGAGATATGTACATGATCCTAACCATGTGATAAATTGGGATGTGATTCAGGTGGAACCCGAGGGAGAGTTTCAAATCGAGCCAATGCGCATCCTCGACAGGAAGGTCACAATGCTCCGGAACTGGGCCATAGGTCAAGTAAAGGTGCAATGGGAACACTATGGAATTGAAGAGGCTACATGGGAGCTGGAGGATGCCATGTGATTGGCACATCCATTTTTGTTCAATTCTGCGAAACACTGAGGCAATACCAGTGTATCATTTTGTTCAATTTTGTAAAGCACTAAGTATAGTGCTATTGAAGGGGGAGGGGAATGTAACACCCCGGTTTTGACCCCGTTGCATTAGATGCACATGATGTATATATTGTAATAAACCATTAGAGGAAATTTGGGGTCTAAAATGGGCCTTATAAGAAAACGTGCCAAAATAAGTTTTTGTGAGTTGGAATTCAAGAACCAATAGAATTTCAATAAAATAAGTCAACCATAATGGTTGAATTGACATATTTGTCATTAAAAAAAACTACTTTTTTGTTCGTATTTTCGACATATCTCATTGTGTTTTTACTCAAATTTCGATCGGGAGAGCTCGTTGGATGCAGAATTTGATTCCGCATCCAACAAGCTCCCCCGATCAAAATTTGAGTAAAAACAAAGGGAGATATGTCGAAAATACAAACACAAAACGTAGTTTTTTTCTTTTTTCCTCCAAAATTAATCAATATTATTTTATTATTTTAACTATTATTTTATTATTTTAACTATTATTTTATTATTTTAACTATTATTTTATTATTTTCCTTAGGAGGCCCATTTTAGACCCCAAAATTCCTCTAATGCATGGATCAGAGCTAAAGGGCAAGGCCCCACCATCGATTGGTTATGCTATGTTTCGGATTGAAATTGCCACCGATGGTATATTGGGGCATGCGACATATATTAAGTTTTGTCATCATGTAAATATGCATCTTTAATTAAAATGAACCCCGACTAGCTATGTTTGCGGCAACTAAATTAAGAAGGGGCATGAGTCTCACAAGGATAAGGGTGGGGGATGTCAAACCTTGGGCAATGGGGGAGAAAGCCATGTGTCACCTTCCCTTGTCTTACCCAACTACCACCATTGAAAACTGTTGTTGTTAGTTGGGGCAATTATGGCTGGGAGTGGAGTGTGGCAGGACTGTAAGTCCTTGCCCACATGCACACTCCATTAGCGGATTGAACCTCATGATGGGAAGGATAATGACTACACCCTCATTCCATCCTCTCCACTACGCCACTCTTTCCCTTGTCTGTTCATCCTCACGTAGGGGCAGTAGTTTGATTGTTCCCACGCACATGCTTCTTTCCTATTCTGGTCTCACGCAGCCAGGAGAGAGGAGCCGTCTCCACTGTCATTCACATTTTATACACAGAGGAATCGAGTGTGTTTCAATCCGTATTTGGGATTTGGTGTGAATCTTCTCTCACGCACTGGGTTCTGCGTTGTTGTTACTCATGCAACAAGGTGGGAGCCGTTCGGTCACTATCAACCATGATTTTTCCTGTGGAGAGCCATTTTTACACTCGGGGACTGTGTGTAAGTTTTCCCTACCGATTTTTGGCTCGTGCATATGTTTTTCCCTCTGTATTTTGGTTGTCTGGTGCAAGTTTCCCTTACGCACAGGTTGGGAGACTGTATTTTCTTCCCCAGTGTGTTCTGTGTAAGTTTTCCCAGTGACTCCATGGTCCAAGACGGACTGTTGTTTCCCCATGTCATGAGCTGTGTTTACCAATACGTTTTGGGACTGTTGTAATTCGCTTGGGAGTCGTTTTGGCCATGATAGGGCCAAGAACGAATCAGGAGTCATTTCCCTATTTAAGCTACAACTGCTGATTGATTGCATGCGTGCAATGGTTGGTCTTCGGACTATGTAGGGAGCAGGGATGGGGGCTTGGTTTGCTTGATAAACCTGGTGTGTTTGGAAACCACATAGACAGAGCTAGAGGGCTGGATTTCTTCTCCACAACCCCTGAATAGCACTGGAAGGGAAGTCAGGGCCTGAGGGACTGTGTAGCAGAGAAGGGACTAATTCCTTGTGTTGGGTGTGTGTGGGTGTCTTAGAAGTCAGGCTAGTTCTAGTGTAGGTGTTCCTAGCTCTGTAATGAGCTCACCAGCTTAGATTTTAGCCTTTCCCAACTCCTTGATGGCCTGATAAACCCAACTGTGTTGGCTTGGTTGTGTTTTGTGTATCTTTGGCTATGTGTAAGCATGTTTGTTCCTTATTCCTTGGGGAATCATGCCCAACTCAGGGGCGGCAACATTGCTGAGAGATTTAGGAGCATGCTAGCCTATGGTTGGGTGGAACGTTGCAGCGGCATAGCTGGTTACGGAACGAGTTCTTTATAAGATAAGTAATCTTGCCTATTTTACTCCTGTAATCATTTTATTGTTAATGAATATGATGAACATGTTGAATGCTTGTATGAATGTATGTTGTTTCCACTATGTATGAAAAATAATTGTATCTGTGTATGTTCTACTTCAATGCATTTTGTTTCAACATTTGATCAATGAACATGTTCATGGGGTTGGTTGCCTGAATGGTTGAGGCCATGGTAGCATCCTCTTCGTCGGTCGGAGGGTCGGGGACGTTACAAATCATCAAATATCAATAATACCAAGACTAATAAGAAAAAATACAATGGATGAAATTAGAATCATGGTTGATATTGTAATGATAAAAAACAATTAGTAAATGTAGACAAATCCATACCAAACCTTCGAAAATCATTTTAGCCATTTATGATGGAATTTAACACTGACTTTAGCTCAAGGTAGCATTTAAAAATATCATAATCCCATAAATCTTATCTCATCTAAAGATACAAAGTTCATAAAGGAGGACAAGTGTATAACAATGGGGAACTTGTCAAATCAATATGAAATAAACTTTTATCCCCATGATTGTTCTAATGCGATAGATGTTTTGGAAGTAAAAGAGCTCGTTAGACCTTGCATATAAATTGAAAAACAAATGTCATACCATGTATCAACTCACTAGGTTAATAGTCAAGACTATTGATGCAATAAATTTACTTGACCTTGAATATGCATGAATGATCAATATTGTAAAATTGGGAGTTGCTAACTTTCAGGATTATGACCTTTACAAACGATCAAGAAGAAATGAGAAACTAAAGCCAATAAATTCAAACTCGATATAAGTTGATGTTAATCCCCCTAAATCAATCAATCCATCAACTTCTATTGGGAGTACCTTCAGAATCAAAGATTCTGAAGGCACTTCTAAAATATTTATTGATGAGTTTTAACTAAGGTTGTGATATATAATGTCATTCAAAAAATTGACGGAATGACAAATTTGAAATTTTGTGTTCAAATTGCTCCGGAGGGTGTTGCTTGCCAACACTATGTCAAATTAAAAATCCCCCCTTTACCCCTTAATATGAGGCAATATATTTTTGAGGTTTTTAGGAGTATTCAAACCCCCAATATGAATGGACGTGATATAATATTTACTTGCTAGTGAACCCCTGGTGGTAGTAACATCCTTCCAGTAGCAGCTGATAAAACCAGGGGGTCGTAGCATCCTTCAAGTAGTAGCTGGTAAATAGGGTGTAGTAGCATCCTTTTAGTAGCAACTGATAAAACTAGGGGGTCGTAGCCTCCTTCCAGTAGTTGCTGGTAAATAGGGTGTAGTACCATCCTTGTCTGTAGTAGCAAGCATAAACTATTTGTAAATATAATTTTGCAGTAATAGGAAGTATTGGTGGTTTACCCAGTTGGGATTCCACGATAAATTTGTGTTATGTGTGTTCTTGTTGACCATCTATGTTAATGAATAAAATAAAAGTGGTTTAAATTTTTAAAAGGTATCAATATTGATTCACCCCCCCTCTCATTATTGTCCAATATTCCAACAATTGGTATCAGAGCAGGTTCCTTCACCACAGTTTAACCACTGGAAGGAAGATCCTACTTAAAAACCACTATGGATCAACAAGAAGGGTTAGCCACCAACATAACACCATTATTCACAGGAGAAACATACTGGAGTGTGAGAATGAAGTTCCATCTTATGTCTCTTGGATGGAAGGTTTGGGAAGCAACTGAAAAGGAGTATAAAATAGAAGACAACCTACCTACAGACAGTCTGGAACTAGACCAATATGAGGGTAATGCGAAATCCCTAAATGCAATCTTGAGTGGATTGACAAACTCTGTATTTATAAAAGTCATGCAATGCAAGACTTCCAAACAAGCTTGGGATAAGTTAAAGATTTTCTATTAAGGGGAATCCAAAGTCAAAGAACCCGAGCTTCAGACATATAAACGACAGTTTGAGAGCCTCAAAATGAAAGAAGAAGAAAATATTGGAGAATACCTTCTAAGAGTATATGAAGTTGTCAATGCTATTAGAGGCCTTGGAGGAGAATTAAAAGAAAGAGAAGTGGTTAACAAGGTGCTAAGAGCATTTCCAATGAAGTATGACTGAAAAGTGTCCACTCTAGAAGAACGAGATGATCTTGATGTCATGACACTCGATGAACTACGTGGGATATTCACTGCATATGAAATGAGGACGGGACAAAATAAAGCTTCAAGAAAAGAGGCAACATTTAAAGCCCTATCCAAGAACCAATGAGAGAACCTAGATGATGAACAAGCTCTTTTCATCATAAAACTTGACAAAGGTACTGGGAAATACAAAGGAAATTTGCTTCTGAAATGTTTTAACTGTGGAAGAATTGGACATTTTTCCAATAAGTGTCCTTACACAAAACAAGAGGATAGTGATTATGAAGAACCTTGTTGTCATAAGTGTAAGACCATGGATAAGAAGAAGTTTAAGAAAAAGAAAAAAAACTTATATTCCAAAGAAGATAGTGACAATGAACGTGAAGATGCAAAAATCTTATTCATGGGGACAGTAACTTTAGATGAGGAATCAAACAAGGAGGGAGAAGTGGGCCTAGAAGCTCAATACATAGCTGATGTTGATGAAATTGAAAAATGTAGAAGAAGGAACCAAGTTTCGACAGAGAAACTGTCAAAGTACCAAGAAGAGACAAATCAAATTATTATTGACTTGAAGAACCAACTTCAAGAGGACAAGAAAATTGAAGAGGACCTAATAGTTTTGCTCAAGAAGAGAATCCAAGATTTTGAAAAACATGAAAAAGAGATTATTCAACTTAGAAAAGGGGTTGATGAAGAATCTATCAAACCAAAGTTTGAGAACAGCTCAAGGATCTTAGATGATACCTTAAGTAGCAAAAAACCATCAAGTGATAAATTTGGTCTAGGATATGACAAAGTAAAGAAGCCAGAATATTCCTCTTTCACAAACCAAGGTGGAAATAAAATAAGCTATGTTGATTCACTAAAGAGTCACGTTAAAAAGGAAGAATGAAGGAAAATTTGTTCCACCCTTTCATGTCAAAGATATAACTAATGAAGTGTCTAAGAGACCAATGACAAATAGATATCAACAGATCTTTTTTGGTCATTGTTACTCTTGTAATAATTTTGGTCATAAAGCCCTGAAATGCAGAGATTATGGAAAGGTTGATGATTACAAGAAGGATGCATCTAGTAACAAACTGAAAGAAAGAAGGCATAACCGTTTTGGACCTCTTCAAATATATGACATAGAGTGTTACAAATGTAATAACTTTGGACATATGGCTAGAGAATGTAAACTAAGAAAGAGTGTTTCAGTAGAGGCTCAGAAACAGTGGAAGAAGATGGAAGTTGTGAAGCATGAAGATCAAATATTTACCATATATAAAGGAAATTTCTATGGTTATTGCTATTGCTGTCATAAGTTTGGTCACAAGGCTGCTGACTGTAGAACCAAGGAAAAATAAATAAAAACTTGAGAAGGAAACAAGACACAAACACAGAAGATGATAAAGGAAAAGTAAGTAGGATACCTCATGGGAAGATGTGGAGGAAAAATTCAGATTACAAAGACTCAGAAGAAACACAAATTTTAAACATCAATGAGGTCTCCAAAGATGATGATGAGCATAATAGTGCCATAGATAAAAATGGCATCCATTATGAGGAAAATCAAGATCGAGATGTAAAAGAATACAACGATGAAGATGAAGATGAAGGTGATGAAGAAAGATATAGTGATGATTGTGGAATTATTTTCAAAGATATCTCATGATATAAATAGAACCCTGAAAAATAACATTAGGAGGGATCATATACTCAGGGGGAGTTAAATTCAGAAAATTCCAATTGGTATGTAATGTTGAAGTATGATGAAAGATATATTATTCAAAGAGAAGAGATTATCAAGGTTAAATGATAAGACTGGTGCATGGATGACATGGAGAAAAGGTACATAGAATTGGCTTGAAGTAAACTGAGTGAGACTCAATAATGGAGCAGAAGGAAGCACAATGATAGGGGGAGTTTATGAATTTATCACTCAGGTTATCCCTTGTCATTGTTTTCAAAGGGGGAGAATGTTTAGATGTTTCCATCAATGCCGAAGGGGGATATTGTTGAGAATAAATGTTTCATTGATGTCAAAGGAGTTCAGGAATGACAAAGGAATAACCAATAGACATGATATGAGGATGAACTCAGTAAAAGACAAAGGATTTATTACGTGGATTATTAGTTGATGTCAAAGGAGTTCAACAATGACAAAAGAATAAACAGTGAACATGATGACAAGGAAAACTCAATGTAAGACAAAGGAATTACAAAGTCAGATGGTAGTTCGATGAGTAGTGGTCAAATTGATGCAAGAGGCAGAGGAGAGGAGGATCTGCAACAGATGGTAGTTCAAGGAGTAGCGGTAAATAAATGCAAGAGGTAGAGGAGATGAGGATATACAGCAGAATTCATTACTAAGACTTATCAACCGTCTGATTAGGTGATCAACATTGCATATTGCTTCGATGATTGGGATTTATCCCACATTGAAAATGCATTTGATTTTGTATGTGTTTATATGCACTGGACTCACTATGGTTATTCGACGCATAGAGCAAAGGTATTGTGGGGGATCTAGGTGCTTGGACTCCACGAGAAGTCACCAGCTTGGAGCCCAGGATGATCTGTCAGGCTCCCTACCTTTTGGAAGAGGCGACAATGAACATATCCGATGGTTGGAAGAAAGTTTGCAGAAGGCCTACGGTTGCAGAGCGATACACAATGTTATAGCACAATCTGCATTTGATCGTAGATCAAAGGTCTGGAGTGAACCTGCAAAGAAATCGACGACCCAGATTAGTTGAGAGAAATGGCGGAAACTGATTTTGAGAAGATTGATGGTGGTGAATGATTTCCACATAAGAAAAATGAAGATTCACAAACCCACATTTGATTGTAGATCAACGGTTAGGAGTGAACCTGCAAGGAAATCGATGGTTAAGAAGAAATGTGAAAAGAAAGTTTGGAAAGAAAATTATGGAGGTCCAAAATATGAACGTGTGATTTTGCATTACATAATCTGAAGATTGATGGTTAGGAAAGCATCCACAAGAGATCGACGGTGCAGAAGAAAAATTGTGGAAAGGGAATTATGAAAGTAACGTTTGATATTTTATGAACCCGCAATCCAGAATATTGACGGTCAAGAAAGACTCCCGAAGAGATCGACGATGTAGAAGAAATATTGTGGAAAGTAAATTGCAGAATCATTTTCAAGAAATTTGGAAAACCCGCTATCCACAATCCGCATATGATCTAAGATCGACGATCAGGAAAGGGTCTGTATGAGATCGACGGTGCGAAAGAAATATTGCAGAAGCACTTTCAAGAAATTCGGAAAACTAGCAATCCACAATCCACATCTAATCTAAAGATCGACGGCTAAGGAAGAGTCCGCAAGAAATCAATGGTACAGAAAGTATCTCACAGAAAGGTTGTCGCGGAAAGGAAATTGCGGATTGGCCTTTTGAGAAAAATCAGAATGTGCATCCGCAATCTGCAATCCGCATCTGATATCAGATCAACGGTCAGAGAAGAGTCTGTAAGAAATCGATGGTGCAGAAAGTACCTTGCGAAAAGGAAATTGCGGAAGGACTTGTTGAAAAAAGTCAAAACGTGCGTCAGCAATCCGTAATATGATCTTATATTGATGGACAAGAAAGAGTCTACAATGGATCAACGACTCAGAATGGTTGCGAAAAGGATTTGTTGCGAAAGGGAAATTGTGGAAGGATTTTTTCTACGGAAATATCATTGTGAAAAAGGTAAATTCATAAGAATTTCTAGTGAAGAATTATCATTGCAGAGAGGCAATTTTGGCAAGATTTTGTTGTGCAAAGGTATGCCTGATAAACCTAAATAGAGTTAAAGAATTTTTAAAGTGAAGAATTGAGTTTTCATGAAGAGGCACGATCTAAGAATGAAAAGGCACAATGGTTAAGAGATGCATTCCAGAAAACATGTTAGAGCGTATCTATAGATAGAGTGCCGAGTGAAAGAAATTGTCTCTACAATCTAGATCATAGCAGTAGCTAGAAGAGGAAAATACCAATGACGTGAAGAAGTATTTATGACAGAGATTGAAGTAAAAGAAGATCTAGAATATTGACAAAAATATATTAGGGTGGCAAGGTGGTGCTAGGGAAGGCTATATGTCTGCAATGGGGTCGTAGCCTCCTTCCAGTGGTAGTTGGTAAATAGGGTGTAGAAGCATCCTTTCAGTAGCAGCTGATAAAACCACGGGGTCGTAACCTCCTTCTAGTAGTAGATGGTAAATAGGGTTTAGTATCATCCTTTTAGTAGCAACTAATAAAACCAAGAGGTCGTATCCTCCTTCCAGTAGTAGCCAGTAAACAGGGTGTAGTAGCATCCTTTCACTAGCAGCTGATAAAACCCGGGGGTCGTAGCCTCCTTCTAGTAGTTGTGGGTAAATAGGGTGTAGTACCATCCTTGTCTATAGTAGAAGGAAGAAAGTATTTCTAAATATAATTTTGCAGTAATAGGAAGTATTGGTGGTTTACCCAATTGGGATTCCATGATAAATTTGTGTCTTGTTTGTTCGTGTTGATCATGTGTGTTAATGAATAAATTAAATTGGTTTAAAATGATAAAATTTATCAATACTAATTCACCCCATTTCTTAGTATTGTCTAATATTCCAACATCCGAAAAGGTGATCCACTCTCCCCCTTCTGATTCATTCTTACAGTTGAAGTTCTTGGTCGTATGCTTAGCCAAGCCAACTCCCTTGGCACCTTAAAAGGCCTCTCACTTCACGATTATACCCCCTTCACCAATCAATAGTTTGTGGACGATAAATTGCTCATGGTCCATTATTCTGTTCAAGAAGCATGAAAATTTCAGGACATCCTTTCCACTTTCTCCAAAGCCTCGGGTATGGCCCTCAACCCGAAAAGTACTCCATATTTTTCTTCAACGAATATCACTAGAATTTTAGGCTTTAATGCTTCCACCATCCCATCAAAATATGTTGGTGCCCCCTTATTGACTTTACCCTCAAGCACTCCTCTTAGAAAGACCTTCCTGAAAAACTTCAGTTCTGACTCTCCTCCTGGAATTTCCACACTCTCAATCTGGTTGGACGCCTGGTCCTAATAAAATTTGTTTTACAAGCCATGCATCTCCTTCATTTTTCGGTTTTAGTTTCCCCCAAATAGGTTATTAAGTCCATCATAACTCTTCAACACACTTTCCTCTGGTAAGGGGACAAGGTATCTCATAACCGGTCTTTGGTCAAATGGGAAATTGTCTTCCTAACCAAGGAGGAAGAAGTCTAGGTCTCTGGGACCCAACCAAAAATAATGAAACTTTGAGTGCCAAAATCTGGTGGAATTGGATCACCAAAAATAGAATCCCTTGGGCCCATCTATGGAACAAAAAATATGTTTCCAACTGGCACACTCAGAATCTCATACAATACTCCCATGATATAAAGGGCTCTCTTATATGAAATGCATCTGGAATTAATTTTCCAAAAAGGATATATATTTATTATTGAATGATAATATTTACAAGAGTACAATGCAACTTTATACAAATCAAGGGTCGCCATTAAATGGTGTGACCTATCAATCCGACCTTAATTAATAACTACGAACTAACTAGGTTTACTAACTATTTAGTTTTATTACAAGTCATCCATCTCTGGAATACTTCGTCCACAAAGTATTGGTAAGTATGGGTGGTGTGAACGAAAATATTCATTATCCCATGTAGCTTCATCATCTGGTAAGTTTCTACACCTGATAAGGTATTCCTTGACTGACCTGGAGCGAAGTGTTCTGGTTTTAATTTCCAAAATGCATTCTGGCTCCAACACTATTTTTCCTTCATCATCTAACATAGGAAATTCAGTTTGTATGCGAGTGGTTGAGCCCAATTTCTTCTTTATGCATGACACATGGAAGAGGTCATGTACTTTTCCTTTATTTGGGATGTCTAGAGAATAGGCCACTTGTCCCACTCTCTTTCGAACTTGATATGGGCCATAGAACTGGGGTGCAAGTTTATGATTTTTGGAATTTTTTAGTGAAGTTTGTTTGTACGGTTGAAGGAAAACAAACACCCAAACCCCACTTCAAATTATCGATCGGTTATTTTTTAGTCTACTTGTTGTTTCATGTGGTTTCGTGCTTGTTTTAGATGGTTCTTCAAAATGCGGATGACATCATTAGATGTTGCTAGGCAATCTCTTGCTGCTGGAACTTTGAAATTGCTGATGACATATTCTCTTGTTGTAGGAGGTGAGTACCCATATAAGGCTTCAAAAGGTGACTTTTTTTATATGTATGATATGTACTATTGTACCACCATTCTATAAGGTGTACCCATTGTACCCATTGAATTTATTGGCCATTCACAAAATTCCTCAAGTATTCTTCAAAGAATTTGTTTACTACTTTCGTTTGTCCTTCTGTTTAGGGGTGGTACAAGATACTCATAGTTAGTGAAGTCCCAACTTGGTGGAACAATTCCTTTCAGAAGTGCTGGTAAATTTGGGGTCCCTGTCACTAACAATAACCTTGGGAAACCCATGTAGCTTAAACATATTCTTTACATAGCTATCAACGAATTGGATTGCTTTTGCTTTGGATGAAATACTGATGAAATTGGCATATTTTGTTAATCTGTCAATGACTACAAATATATTATCCTTTCCTTTTGATGTAGGAAGGCTAGTGATAAAATCCATGGATACCTCAGACCATTTTTGGGATGGAATATCAAGGGGTTGTAGGAGACTGAGAGGAGCCACCATCTTGAAATTCTATCTTTGACACGTATCACATTCAGCCACATATTTTTGGATATAATTCTTCATTCCCTTCCAAAATAAGGATTGGCGGATATTGTGGTATTTTTTAAAGAAACCAACACGGCCTGCTGTTGGAGAGTCATGGTTTTCTTTTAAGACTTGAGTTTTGAATTTTGATGAACTGGGTAAATATATTATTTGTTTGTACCATAGTATGTCTTTTTCCCATGAATATTTGGATTTTGTTCCTTTGTTGTTTTGAACTTCTTCAATTAGCTTCCTTGTCTCTGGGTCTTTCCCATACTCACTTTGGATTTCTGAAATCCATTTAGGAACAACTATGGATATGGAACATATGGAGGCATCACTTTCATGTTTTCTTGATAAGCTGTCTGCGACCCTGTTCTCTTTTCCCTTTTTATACAAAATGTCGAAATCAAAGACTTGGATTTTGCTTACCCATTTCCGTTGTTCGGGAGAGAGATGTTTTTGAGTTAGAACATACTTCAAGTTGTTGTGGTTTGTTTTAACAACAAATTTTTCCTTGAACAAAGATTGCTTCCATTTAACAAGGGCATGCATTATTGCAAACATTTCCTTGTCGTATGTGGATTTTGTTTTCTCACTTGGTTTAAACTTTCGAATTTTGAAAGAAGATGTTTATCTTGCATGAGAAAAACTTCTAGGCCTGTCCCTGAAGCATCACACTCGAGGATAAATGTGTTTGTAAAATCATGAGTTGTTAACATTGGTGTGGATGTCACTAGGGTTTTCAATTGTTCAAAATAAGTTTCGGCATCCTCATCCCATTTGAAAGCATCCCTTTTTAATAGAGATGTTAGGGGTGCTACAATTTGGGTGTAGTTACGAACAAATATTCTATAATAATCCATTAGACCTAGAAATCCTCTTAACGATATAATTGAATTGGGGGACGACCACTCTGTGATCACCCTAATTTTTTTGGGATCGACCTTAATGCCGTCGGCTGATACGATTTGACCCAAAAATTCTATATCTTTTTTCTTGAAATTGCATTTTGATTTATTAGCGTAAAATTTGTTTTCTTCTAGAATCTTCAATATTGTTTCTACATGCTTGAGGTGCGAGTTCCAATTTTTACTATAAATAAGGATATCATCAAAAAACCCTAGCATGAAATTCCTTAGGTACGGGAAAAACAAGTCATTCATTACTACTTGAAATGTTGGTGGAGCGTTGGATAATCCAAACGACATCACTCGAAATTCATATAAACCTTCATGGGTGCAGAAAGTAGTTTTGGGGACATCTTCTTCTCGAATACAGATTTTGTAATATCCCAACTTTAAGTCTAGTTTAGAAAAATATGTTGCACCATGTATCTCATCGAGTAGTTAGCCAACAAAGGGAATGGGGAATTTATCTTTTATGGTGACTTTGTTTAATGCTCTATAATCAATGCAAAGTGTATACGATCCATCTTTTTTCTAACAAGTATGACTGGGGCAGAGAAAGGACTCTTACTACGTGTGATTATTCCAGCATCTAGTAGTTCTTGTACCAAATGTTCAATCTCTGATTTGTTCCTGTGAGATTGTTTGTATGAATTTTTTCTGATTGGAGTTGATCCTGGTATCAACTTGATGATGTGATCCCTAGAACGTGGGGGCGGAAAACCATGAGGAGGGTTTTGGATTATGTCACTATGTTCCCCCAACAACTATTCTAATTCACGTGGGGGCGGAAAACCATGAGGAGGGTTTTGGAATATGTCACTATGTTCCCCCAACAACTATTCTAATTCACGTGGGTCAGTATTTTGTCTTTCGTCAGTTTTTCCTTCCATAGCATAGCAATGTAAGAAGAAGGCTTGAACTCCCTTTTTTATCATCTTTTCTATTTTATTGGACGAGACAATTTGGGGAGGGGGGCGATTAATACTATAAAGCTTATATTTCCTCCCATTTTCATCGAAATTTATAAAGTGTTCTCGTAAGTTTAATCCGACTGTCCACATCATTTCCAAACATTGGGAGCCTAAAACAATGTCATCCACTCCTATTTCCACAGCATACATTGGCGATTTCTGCTTGTAGTCCTTTATAGCTAGTTCTACTTTATGGCATTTACCGTCGCACAGTGTCGTCTTGTTTCCTGGTATCGATACTTGGAAGTTGGCGGTAGGGTAGATGAATATGTTCAACTATTTCGCTACCCTAGAGACTATGAAGTAATGTGTACTCCCACTATCGATCAACACCATAACTTTCATGTTTTTTATATGGCCAAACAATTTGAGGGTTTGGGGTTGAGAGATACTTGTCATTGCAGCCACTGAGAGCGTTGGTGTGATGTTAGCTTCCTCCTTTCCAGCCTCATCACTGTTTGACTTTGTGTTAGAGGAAGGTGCATCGCTCGATTCTTCATCACTATCGTCACCTATATTACTTTTTTTGCACAAGAATACATTCTTATTTTTGCACTTATGCCTTGGGAGCCAAATAGGGGCATTACACCAACAACATGGATTGTCGTCCTTTTTCCCATTGGATCTTAGGTGGGGTGGTATATAAACCGACATATGTTTTTTTTTTGTTTCTCTTCAATTAATTTTTCATTTTAACGGGCTTGTTCCATGTCTTTGACGTCTAATAATTTTATCTCGCTTTGAATACTCTATTTCATCCCACCAAATGAAATTTGCAGGAGTCGTGCTTCAGTTATACCTTGGACACGAGTGGCCAGGACCAATAGATTGCTAAAATATTCATCCACAGTTCCTTCTTGTTGTAAAGGAGTGAGCTTGATGTAGAGTTTGGATTCTTCCATGTCTTGAAATCGTTTAAAGAAATTTTTCTTCAAAGTGTCTCAATCTCTAACTAGTCTTCCTCCCTTCATTGCTAAGTCCCACCATAAGAACCAATCACAATCAGTTTTATGCATGCACACTGCTACAACATTCACATTGTCTTCGTCGTCATAGATATTGTACATTTCAAAAAAAAAAAAATTCTTGATCCATCGAATCCCGTCTCGATTACTTTCTCCATCGAACCTTGGTAAGCCAATCTTGACCTTGTGAATGACGTTGTGGGTTGGCCCTATATGTGAGCTATTTCCTCCTTTAACTTGGTCTCTCAGTGAGAGTTTTCGAGCTTTAGGTCGCGAATGTCCTCATCTTTTTGCTCAAGCTTTGCTAGTATCTTTTGAAATGGATCCTCTTCTGACTTTATGGATGCATCTTTGTTCTCCGTAGGGTTTCTCTCAGTATTTCTTGTAGTCATCTTGTTTAAATTTGGATTTTAACTATTAAAATATTAATTGTAATAATAATAATTTATTATTAAAAAAAAAATTATTACAAAATTTTAATAGTTTGTAAGTTTTTTTTTAAAGATTATAATAATAATTGTTAATTGTTATAATAGTAATATTTTGTTTTTAATGGGTGAATTTGGGTTTAAAACCCTAGAGTGGAAGGAGGGGGTTGGTGTGGAGAGGACGTGGATGAGCAGAAGCCGCGAAAGGGTGGGTGTTGGAGTGTAGTGGCTAGTCATGGTGCACAATGCAGAATTGTGGTATGAACAAAGGGATGAGGGCATGCAAAGAGCAGGATCGTAGGTAGGGAGTGGAGGAAGAAAGGAACAACGAATGGGGGGAAGGATAAAAACAGAGATGGAGCGTGTGAGAAAATAAAAACGCATGGGGGAAAGGATAAACTCAGAGATGGAGTGCGTAGGGGAAGGAAGGCAATGGTCTACACGGAGTGTGAAGGGAATTCTGCGCGAGGGGTGAAGGGAAGTTTCAAGTATGTGCGGCATGGGAGGATGAGCAATGGTGTGGGAGGATGACCAACCACGTGTGGGCAAGCATGTGGGCGAGCAGGGGCATAGATGGAGTAGCACGGGATGAAGAAATAAGGATGGAGAGTGGGGAGGGTGTGTTGCAAGAGTTGGAGCGGTGACATGGTTAGTTGGGAGATTGGGGATGATGCGTGAAGTGGACGATGAGAGATTTGGCAGACAGGTCTGAACGAGAAGAGAGGAGGCAAGTGGGTAGAGGGATGCCAGCCGTGGCAAAGAATAGTGGAGTATGGAAGTCGCAGTGAGGAGGAGAGGAGGAGTGTACGTTAGATGTAAAAAGAGCTTTGATACCAATTTGGAATGAATTTTCCAAAAAGGATATATATTTATTATTGAATGATAATATTTACAAGAGTACAATGCATATTTATACAAATCAAGGGTCGTTATTAAATGGTGTGACCTACCAATCCGACCTTAATTAATAACTACTAACTAACTAGGTTTACTAACAATTTAGTTTTATTACAGCTTTAAAATCACAACACCATGTCATTCAGCAGCATAGCTTCTGGGAAATACATGATGGTTCCTTGGCCAATTTCTAGACCGACTCTTGGAACAAACTCCCCAGTTTAGAATCCGACCATAACCTCCATCACAAACATGACTTCTTTCAACTTTTGGACAATGAAAAATTCAATAATTTTTGGTGCCAGGACATTCAACAGGAAATTCGCAGCTGGCTGCCCCACCACAGATAGCATCCAATTAAACAATGTGCTTATTTCAAACCACTATGGGAGGACCTTCAACAAAGAATAATTAGAAACAGACACAGACCTAACATTCTCAGATGGGGTTACAAACCTAAGGGTATGTTCTCAATCAATGAAGTCCATGATCTGTCCAACTACTCCTCCAACGAGAAGCTAAAGCCTAGCTGCGCCAAAATATGGAGGTTAAAAATTTGGCCCAAAGTAACTATCTTTCTCTGGCTAGTGTTAAACCAGTGCTTTCTCACTCGGGACAACTTTCTTAAAAGATGATTTATAGGACCTTCACAGTTTTCTCTTTGTAAAGAAGATGAGGAAACCATGGATCACCTTCTTGATAGTCACTCCTTATCTAAAATACTTTGGGACAAGATAACCTCTTCATGCAAAAGAACCGGTCATTTCCGAGAGAACATTTCGGAGACTATCAAGCGTTGACACAATCACCCCTACCAGAATCCTCTATTAAATAGAATATGGAAACATATCCTAGACTTCGTCATCTAGAACATATGGAAGGAACACAATCTCTAGATTTTTTAAGACAAAGCCACTTCCATGGAAATTGTTTGGGCTTCTTGTCAACAACGCATCAAGGAAACTACTATGCTGCACAATTGGAACAATCAGGACCTCCAAGAAAATCCCAATGAAAGGACCATACTAGATAACTGGAATTTATCTTTCCTAATTCCTTCTACTATGTATCAGTCCCAGATTCACCATATTTCTAGTATGAACTATTGGAGTATCCCGCCCCCTGGCCTCTACAAGTTAAATTTTTTATGGAGCTTCTAAAGGAAATCCTGGGAAATTTGGCTATGGAGGGGTCTTCAGATCTTCCACAGACACCATTCTTAGAATTTTCCACGGCTCACTTGGGATTGAAAGCAATAATGCGTCTGAACTAATAGGCCTACTTTAGAACATTCGACTTGATTTCAACCGTGATCTCTTTCCACTCATAGAAGAGGGGGACTCACAGATCATCCTTAATATGTCTACCCGAATTCAGAACGGATCCAACATCACCAAAATTTACCCCAGTTGGAGGCTGGAATTTGATCTTCAATAATTAGCTCTTCTCCTCTCTTAACCTGCGACCATCACCTTCCGGCATGTCCAGAGACAAGCCAACTCTTTAGCTGACAAACTAGCTAACTGGGGAGTCTCTACGAACACATATTGGTAACACTTTTCCCTAGAAGAACTCCTGAAATCCCCACTAAAGAATGATTGTATCTAAATTTCCAAGGCAGATAGTGTTCACCCGGATGTGGGTGGTAATATTTCCCACAGGAAGCGTGGGAGCAGTGGCCCGGGGGCACAGTTGTCCCCAACCCCCCCCCCCCCCCCCCCCCCCCCCCCCCCCCCCCCCCCCCCCNTGTGTCCTTGGTTCTTGATGGGAGGTGGAATTCCTTATGTCACGTTGTATCACACTCCTCTTCCCAGAATTATGGCGACTCGAGCGAGGTTTGTTAAACACAAAAGTCAGGTTTGTCAAACACAAAAGTCGGTGCAGTTTTATGTGGTCTGGGTGTGTGGCATTCTCCATTTCATTCCTTTTCCTATGCACAATACTGTGAAGTTCGTCAATTCCTCTAAGCTCCTGGTGATTGTCGACAGTGTTAGTTTCCAACCTCAGGATCCAACTCTCACTGCCAATTTTTGTTGTCTGCTCCACTCAACACCTTAGGTCCATTTAAATATGTCTTGCAGATTGCGAGCCTTCCCACGTCATGAGTGTGCAGGACGTGGAAATTCAAATGAACAGGCCAGGACCCTCTCCGCAATTATAAACACAGAAGGCTTTGATGTCGAAATTCCTGATCATCTACGTCAGCTTATGAATGATTGGGAGGATGAACACTTGGGATCCCCCTCCGCAATCAACAGAACGGTCCTACACAGACACAACTTTTGGGTGATGAAGAGCTTCCTGGCTAGGCTCATTCTTCATCTCACATGTAATCAAACTGATCCTCCAGTGTCTTCCTTGGTTCCTCCCGAGGCACTTATTGATACAAAGCAAATACCACCTCCCCCTCCGAGGAATTTATCTACTACTCAACAGGGAAAAGAAACCACTACCATCTCCTCAGAATATAAGAAAACTATGCCGCTTTTGATCAAGAAGAGTCCCTCCATCACCAGTGCATTGAGCAATGAAGAGGACACCATAAGTGACTCCAAAAACCCTGGAAAAGATGGAGGCTAGACTATTTCCAACCCTCAGGCATCCCCCGCTGAAAGTCTACCAAAAGCGTGCTCACAGATTAGCTTCAAATTTAGTGTTCCCATTCAGGAGGAGACATCTCCTAAGCACTTAGTTCAGGTTCTTGGGGTTTTGTTTTATTTGTTTATATGGTCATTCTAGGACTAGCTTTCATAGTTTTTTGCAACTACAAAGAACAGTTTTTTTGTTTTAACACTATTTATATTGCTTTCAGTATGATTTGTTTTCCCTACTATAGGGAGGATTTGTTTGATGTTAAAAGCCAGATTTCTCGAGAGGGGCAGTCTTCTACCTATACTCTGCTATACTCAGTTCACAGAACTACCATCATGGCTTGTATTTTCTCCTGTACTATTATTTTGAATCAATATATTAGACTCCAAACTTACAATTTAGTTTTTTAACAAACCATGTCAAAGAATGGGCAAACAATTTGCTAGCACATATTTTTCACAATCAATTATTTTTTCAAAATGTGGTTCATTTTGATTAGTAGTCCTCTTAATATATGTGTATGCCTATATTTTTATTAGTAGTCCTATTAATATATGTGTATGCCTAGATAAGTGGTCTGGGGTAGGTGGTTGATATTATATATGTAATAACAGATATTTTTTTCACTTAATTGAAACTTTCCCATTTTAATGAAGAGGAGGCAGGTGAGTTTGCCTTCAATGGGGATGTCTTTGTTTTCTTTCCATTTGTTATTTCTTCCTTATATTGGACTAGCACTGTCTCAATATTTATGCCCTCCCTTTTAGTCTGTTTCTCTGTCATTTATGCCCCTTCCTTCATAGGATAAGTCAATTTTCAAATATGAGAGTGCAATTATGAGAGAGAGGTGATTACCATTTTAGTAAGTGCTCTCCTCTCGATTCTCCTATAAATTTGATAATAATCTAAATATAATTTTTAAAGAAACTATTATGTGTATTTTGTTAAACATGAAATGGTTTGTATTTAAATTTTGTTATTGGACACTTGTCACTAGACAAAGGCATGGAAATAGGGTTTTGTACTAATTTTGACCCTCCCCCAAAAAAATACGTTGAGAATAAAATTGAACCCCATGGTTGTCAATTTAAATTGAAAAGTTATATCACGTGACTAGCTCTATATTTATGGAAAATGTATCAAATATAGTAAGAACATGCTCATTACAAAGATATCAAGTGTAATAAGAACTTGTTCATTATGATGATCGATCAAACGTGTTTCCAAAAAATAGTTTTTACTAGAAATTTTTTTATATATTCAAATTACTATGTCAAATGATATAAGTTTACATTATTCTATTTTTATAAAATTAAAATAAAATGAATTATTTATATTAGAAAGCTAAATTCTTTTAGTTAAGAATGAATCAAAACACAAGAACATGATTGTATCAAATTCTCATCGGAGTGCATCATGGATATTACATAGACAACTCCACTTCCTTGAAAGATTTGTTGCAACTTGGGATTTCCATATGTGCAAGTTCACGTGCAATAATAGTTGAGGAATCCAAAATAATCCATACATGGAAAAAACAACCTTATTAAACTTATTTTGAGAAAGGAAAGAGAGAACTTAATAGTACAATCTTGATTGCAATGTGTTTTTTGAATGAGTCGCCTCTATAAATGGAATATTATATTTATCTAGCCTTTCCACTCAATTCTTAAGGTTGAAGTATCCCTTTGGGATAAAATTTCACAATTTCAATTACAACATTGATGCAACATGTTAACCTTGCAAAAATTGGCATGCCACATTATATGTGGCTTGATATTAACCTCTCAAAAGGATTATATGTTCCTTGTTTTGTGTATTTCCTAAATTTATCACTTAATGTACTTCAAATGCATAATATCGACACATGTTATTTTTTAGTTGTTTGTTTCATTGTTAGTAGGTTGTTTTGTTCCACCCTGCATGCAGTGATCTCGATTTTCAAAGTACATGATCAATGAAAAACATGGGTAAATGAGTATATCGTTATATTTTAATTGGAAATTAAACTCCTTAATAAAACATATATTTGAAGTGAAAACTAAATTCTTTAATAAAACCATTATTATTGAAGGTTTTTTTAAATAAAACATTATTGTTTAAGGGTTACTTTTTCACCAAAATGTTACAGGCAAGATAAAATATCAAAATGTAAAAAAAGTTTGAAGGGTAGAGATGATATAAAATTCCAGCACTGCTCATGTTTCTAGTCATTTCAAAGAGGATTTTTTAATAATTTTTTGTTGTACATATATTTTCACTTTAATTTAACCATAGTTACATGAATTGTAATGCAAGAGGTGAGTTGTAAATATACCTTCCTCACAAAATGACATATTCGCAATATTTTATTATATCTCTTTGTAGGCTCATTTATACCTTAAAATTACCCTAATGAGGTTCCTTGAACATTTTGAAGACTAGCAAAAGTTTTAATTATTCTCTAAAAGTGATGGTTTTAGGATGGCCACAAACCAATATACAACTTGGTTCTAATAATATAGACCAACGAAAGTTGAAATTCTTCTACTAAATGGATTGCTTTTGGCTGACCATAAACCAAAAAGGTGGTTTTAGGATGACCACAAACCAATTCTGGAACTTGACTTTGACTCAGGTTCAGGTTCAGTGGTTCTCTCTAGAACTTGGTTATGACTCTGGTTCTAGTTCAACGATTCTCTTTGGGACTTGGATGTAATGCCCCATATTTTTGACATTTAGTAAATTATAAATCTAATGTGAACTAACTTAACATTTTATAGCTTACTATCTGTCGAACTTAATCATATCGCTTAAGACTATTGTTATGTGAACACGTGGACTCCCTAGATGTAATAACCCAAAAATTCATAAAAATTTAAAAGTTTTTGAAGTGACATAAAATGTCTAAAGTCGCAGCTAAGTAACTGCTAATGGTTGGTGGAAAATGAAACAGTTTATAAAAGAACATGGGATTGCTTCTTTAAACGAACTTGTAAACTAATGGATGTAATCTTAAACACCTGTGTTAGTACTATTAATGACTTAACAACTTTAGTTCTATCAGAGTTAGAAAAGGACTTGCATTTTGTTGTTGCTAGATATACTGATTATTAACTTTTGTCAAGTAGGTATGAATTCTTGTATGAGATCGGGGCTTACTTAGCGTTTTGCTAACTCAATTGGACTGCTGGTTCCTTCCAGGTTTAGCAGGTAAGTGTAAGATCTAGTAGGTGTTATTTAAATTACATTGAGAACTACTTCCCTAGCATGATTAAGATGCTAGTTTTAGAAAAGGTTTAAATATGCTGCTTGTCTTCAAGGAGGTAATGTCAATTCTTTTTCGTTGTTATAAATTCATAGTTTTATTTATAACTAACACCATACTGACTTTCTATCAAAAACATAAAAAAGGGTCTAAATTGCAAGAGCAAATACTTACCAAAGTTTCCTTCAATCATATGAAGATTAATCTCTAAAATTCTAAAGAACACGGTTTTATTTTCTTTTGTTTATAGTAATGGTTATTTATAAATTTCCATAGAGAGAATAGAGCTCATGGTTTTGGGCTTAAGTTCACTTCAACTGTTTAGTGTTCTCGCAGCTATTCTCACTTCAAGACTCAATAGATGTCCTTCTCTTAAAGAAGAATCAAGTTACCTATGTTTTTCAATTATAATTTTAACAATGAGTTATTAGAAATTTATCGGGATTCTCCAACATTTTTAGTCTTCAATTTCTCGAACACTCCTTCAACAAAACAGTATAAAGGTTATGTTTTTAGAAGTTTATGGATTTTCCTTTTTACTATAATCATAAGCTATAATATAACCATCTCATAACTCATTTACTATTTCAAAATAATACACCATCTAATCGACTTGTTTGAAGAACATGAAGATCTTCTAGGATAACAAAATATCCAAGTTTTAACCTAAGGTAGAATACCTAAGTATCAAACCACTACGATGAAATCAAATGATGGAAATCATATGTTACATAGTTTTGAAAGGATCATTGTAAATTTTTTTATGCAGAGCTAACTATAGGTTTCAACCCACACTTGGAGAAATATTTGGAAGGACACATGGATATGTTACATCCACTCGAGGGTTGACTTAAAACCTTGAAACCCTACTCATTTGCTTTGTGTAGAGAGAGTTCCTCCTTCATGTTGGTCGAGCTGAGAGCTCGTGGTCATCAAAGGCCTGTAACCACCTTCAAACATTTGGCATTTCACATGTAACTTCTATGCTGTGACTGTTGGGAGAAGTCGTTAATGGTTTTGGTCTTTCTGAGTGTTGAATATTTACAATGAGAGTGTGTATCGAAGGCTATGCTTGCCTTTAACTTGCAAAAAAACACTCATAGCTTCTACCTTCATCTGGTTGAGTAGATTTCCTTGTGTTTCCTTCGTAGAGGTGACTTCACCTCTTCTTCCCTTTCGACATGGTGCCAAATGTGACCTGGTGTGGTCATCTCTCCTCAGCTTCAACTCCAAGTTTTAACAGGTAAAGACTTACCCTAAACTTGGGTTTACATTTGGTTTCTTAAGGGTTTTTACAAAATTTAACCAAGCAAAGGATTTACATGATTTGGTTTGGAACTTCCAGGTTCTTGCTCCTAGTTCTAGCTTTGTAGCTGATAGTGAGCTCACCCTTCAGTTTTCACATGAGCATACAAATGGTAAGCCCCGGTTTCAATGAGGGTTTCTTCCAGCATACAGTTGTGGTTGTTGGAAGTGGGTTCTTGTGGTTGAAATGACATGGCCTTGGTTATCTGTTAGCTTAAGTTTCCAAGCTTGTTTGTTATTTGTAAAAGTTTTAGAAACCCTTAAAGGGTACTTCGTGCAGGGGTGAAGAAAGATCTAGAAGCCGTGATGGAAAATGGTTTTTAATTTTGTGTTTTCAGACTTACGACCTGAACAATGTAATTGCTTTCATTTTAAAATGATAGAGCCCAGCTCTAAACTCAATGAGGCTATCGACCTCTGTCTAGTTAAGTTTTAGTTTTTATAATAGATTTTAGTTGGTGAAGAAAGACTATAAAGCAGTCAAGGTTGTAAATGAAAACATGATTTTTCTCTTGTCAATAAATTATGGTTACTGTTTGATATAAATACGTATATTTTTGCATAGTTTGGTTTTGTTAACAAGCCTGAGCCTCGACCCTTTAATTCTAAAGGCTGTAAGCCATCCCTTATTATTTGATTCTGTTTTTGCAAATTATTTATGTAATATTCGATTATTTAATTCTGTTTTCAACAAATTGTTTATGTAATATTTTAATTATTATCCTGTATTCACGGGGACTTCACTTAGTGAACCTCTCGCATAGCATGTGTGATCGTGGGATATTAAAGAATACCCTTAATTTCTAGAGATATTGACCCAAACTCTTTTTGTTGAAACCCCCTCCCAATACTTAAAACCTCCTCCCCACCCCTTTTTATACCTCAATTCTTATAAACCACCCTACCCACCCCCACCTTAAACCCCTCATCCCCCCCAATACCTGCAATATATTGGTTCAATTTTTTATAATTTTAAAACCCGCAATATGAACTAACGTGATAGGATATTGGTCAACAAGTGAAGCCCCCATGCCTGTATTATAAGGATTCCAGTGCAAAGTTTATGGGACATTTTACTACGTTTAAGAGTAATATTTTACTCTGTTTTTGGTTCAAAAGGGTTAATTAATAAGTAAACCCTACAGTTCGATAATAGCATTATTTATACTTAGTAATTTTTAGCTCTGTTTATTTAATATTTTCCTTAATGATTTTTACAACGTGTTTTTAAATCTCAGCTAAGAAGGATTATGGTTTACTGCTGCATACTTATGAATAGGATATATTTATCTTTCAAATCTAAGTAGTGTATTTAAGTTACTATAGAGACTTCTGTATAATATCAGAGACACATAGTGTCTAAAAATCAAATGTTATAAAAATGTTTTCAAAAATCTCTTTACCTGGTTCTTAGATGATAGCCTGTTTACTATACTTATGTTTATTTATTAAACTGTAAGGTCTATGTTTTATAAAGAATACTAATATTATAATAGTTCTATAAATAATATGATTACTAAATATTTTTACATACCTATCTTTTAGCTTTTGTTTGAAGTAAATAGATTTAATGCAGACATTATTTACTACTTCTTTACAGTAGAAATCATAAGCAAACTAAAGTAAAATGTAGTTACAATTTTCATTCAAGTGAAAAGAATCATCATATTCACCTAAACACCCAGCTGTACTAGAGTAGTACCTGAACCAGAAGTGGAAAAATACAGTATGGAAATTCTAATTCTATCTTTTTCTCATTTTGCATATTTAATACTAGTTCTAACAAAAACTGCAAATTACCAAGTCTAACATTACACAGTTACTTCTTTTTTTACAAACCCTAATTAATTAATAACATGCCTGTAGTTAAAAACTAGTAAACATTTTACTGAAGACAGTAAACAAATATAATAACATAAAGACAAATAGAACCTGTCAATGATAAGACGGCAACAGCTTAAGGAGGTTGTTCCTCCCAACCAATCTCCTGGAGAACGCTCAGACAGCGCTTCCTCAGGACCCCCGAGCTTGTTCCTGGTCCTCTTGGCAGAGTACTCGGTGGAGACTATAACCTGAAGACCTTTTGTCACCTGACTGATCCAATTATCTCAGTAATTAAAATCTGCTCACATTAGTAAGAACTTTAGCCTAATAGCTGCAATAAGTTCAGTCTCACCAGTTAACCCCTCAAACTCACTTCAGTAATCCCCTCCATTGAATTTCTCTTGAATAAATTCATTCACCCTGAATGATCACCTCTAGCATGAGCAGCCTCAGCTGTCTTCAATGGGAAATTTTATAGAGATGTCTAGGTCTTCTGGGTCAGTTTTCATTTAATGAGCCACCTGCTCCAATTCCACTTTCTTGGGGAATCATGACCACAAATATAGGGAAGTTGCCACCTGCAACAGTTGGAACTAGTTTGAGGATGCTACCACTTGTCAGTGTACTCTCCACCCAGTCTCCTCCACCAATTCTCCAGTAAACACTCTTTTAACAGCTTCCCTAAGCTGTTGTCTCATCATTTATTTATTTATAAATAAAATATTCTGAATTACATTAATTATTCTTGACCCCGCTGGGTCATCAATTACAAACTTAGTATAAAATATAATACAATGTTCCTCAAATAACATTAAATTGTTTTTTTGCAAATTGGGGCATGTGACACTAGATGTGTGAATAATAAATGGAATTTATCATTTTATTTTATTTAAGGTGAGGAATATGTTATTTCATTTGAACATGAAAATTGAATGTTGAATATTGGTATGTAAATGCTAATTTAGTTTGTACCTTGGATATATAACAAGCATTTTTTAAGATGGAACATCTCTTGCGAAACCCTTAGGTACTTCCCCATTTTTTAGGATGGTACCGAGGTAAACCGTCGGCCCTAATTATGGGTCCTAACCCAGTGGGGACATCGAGTGAGGACCCTACATAGCCACCCAGGGATTTGACCTCGAGATCTTCTTCTATCGTAAATAACTCTCAACCACTTGAGCTAACCCACCAGGATTGGATATACAACAAGTATAATATATACTACAAAGGAATTTACACGATTATTAAATGTAATTTGAGTGAAGTAGATTATCACTTGAAATAGTTGGATATGCTTATACAATATATTTATATTAATGGTGAGATAACCCACAAGTTTATTGGCTATGAGATAATCATATTCCTAAGGTTCCAAGGGGCACAATATGTCCTAGACGTCAAGAGGATCATGAAGTGATATTAGTTTTCTTATGATTTAATTGTAAATTTCAAACACTAGTATGATCTATGGGTAAATGTGGTTTTGATAGGATGCATATCTTGATAAAAATGGTTGTTCAATGATGTCAGTATAAGAACAATAATTGCATGGTATGGCTTAGTGTAGGGTGTCAACCTATATCATGAGGGATGGGGTATTTCCCACCATATATCCTATGAAACCTGGAGTCATCGGAGGGATTTGCAGAGACCCCCTGCCCCCCAAGTTGTGTGACGATGACTATTAGTTTCCTACTGGGGAGTCTTGGTCAATATAGTCAACACTTCCACTTATGGGTTCTATCTGGAGTTAGGTCAATATAGTTGATGCTCTAGCATATTCCATTAGAGGAAATGAGAGGATGAGGAAGGTGGAAGTAGGTTAGAGAGGAATAATGGTTCAAATTAATTTAGATGGATATTATGAGTTAGTTAGTTAACAACTTGGTTACTTTTGTGTGCTAAAAGTATTGCTTTAATTATGTGTCATGATATGAGTATGTTTGGTCATTTGTATTGAATTATTGTAAACTAGTATGATTGTTAGATGATGTGATTACTATTTATTATCTTTCATACTTGGATGTGAACATAAGGAAACTATGCATTAGAGGCATTGATTGTTTATAATTAGTACATGTGCATGTATGTATGCACTAGATATGTACATATACATTATGCATGTACATATTTATTAATTACCAGAGAGACACAAATGCAACAATTAAACAAGATGCAAATATTAAACACATTAAAAGAGAGACATAGATATGAAGTGGTTTACCCAAGATGGGCTACGTCCACATAGAAATTTCCAGTTCTTTACTACTATACCATCTAGAAAAATGAAGGGATACAACCTGTAGCAACCCCACTGCACTTCCTCTTCACTCTCGCACAATCATTGAGATCGTTTTTACAATGCTACAATAAAATACACAATTGTATTACAATGATTTCCTTGTATAAGAGAATTTGTTGATGTATTTGTAACTTCGGATTGTATTCATTCATATAGGATTATGTATTATACCCTGATGTTTATTCCGGGATGTGTCTATAATGTATTTGAGTCATGTCATGCCCCGATGTTCCTATCGATAGGTTTTATAATGTAAAGAAGTCATGCCAAGTCATTGTGGGTAACCCTCCTATTGGTCAAGGGTTAAAGTCCCCGCAATTATGGGGCCCTAGAGTTATTAGACTATCCCAGAGAAGTTGACCCTAGGTGAGTCATTGTAAGTCGGGTCAATAGTCCCCACCATTGTGTTAAGGATAAACCTCCTTATTGGTTGGAGGAGGCAAAGTCCCCACAAATTGTGGGGTATTAGGGTTATTAGACACTCCTAGAGATGTCGGCTCTAGTAAGTAATTGTTAAGTGAGGCCGACATGTTGGAGTGGGTTTCAAGTGAATGAAAGAATATAAATAGAGAGTGAGCTTCTCTATTTATCACACACACATTCACTCATTGGGGTGCATGAGTGAGAGAGAAGTTGCTAGGATCAGAGAGAGAGACTACTGTTATCGAAAGATCATCTTTATGTTTTCGGGTTTTACTTTTGGTGTTGATTCTATCTCTGAGGAAGTTGCAGGGTTTTCTCATTTATGGTTTCCCTGAGGAAAATTCTTTGTGTCTCTTGTATCTTGTGATTTTATTGCTGTGCATGTTATTCTCTCAGTTAAAGATCCTAAGATCATAATGCTAGCTTGAATGATAAAAATCTAACATGGTATCAGAGATAACCTAAGAACAAGACATTGTGTAGCTATAGAAGCTAGGGATTCTTAATTTTTGGGTCTCTCTCCACAATCCATCAGCAAAAGTATGCTAGGCTGACTCTCCATTGAAGGGCGCATCTTTCTGTCGAAGCGAAATTCGATTCCGAACATTTTCAGTTTTCGGTGCGGGAAATTAGGGCTTTCTACAGAAGAGGAATTTTTGAGTGAGCCCGGCATAGGATTTCTCTCCTCATCAAAATCGAATTTTAGAGACCCGGGTCGAGATTTTTGGTTGGCTGAAACTTTGGGAAAGTCAAACCTTAGTTTGACCCCGAGCTGGAAAAACCCTAAATACTAAAAATGGTAAGTTTTGGTACATTCGCTATATCACGAGATTGGAGAAGGATCAAGAGCTGAAAATTTCATAGGCCAAATATAAACTCTTTATTCACACTGTGTCCAAAATTCAGCCTTAGATTCCATATATTCTGGGAGATATGATTCCTCCAATTTAGGGTTCCAACCTCTTTCAGGATTCATCCCTAAACAGGACACCTGGGGAGAATTGCTATATCTTGGGCTAAAAATATCCAAATTAAAGTTTTGAAGATGTTCCAAAAATGGAATGGACTTTAATTTATGTGGTCTATTTTTCAGACCCAGAAGATGAAACAATGAGACATGGCATTCCGTACAACTGCGCTATTCTGAACAGTCCTGTAACAGGTCACCTTGGGAGAATGATCATAAGTCACAATTGATGAAACCAATTCTAATGAAACCAATGGATTTGAAACAAGGAAATGTGTGGATACTTCAGTAGAAATTTTTAGACACCGAGGAGTAGTAATTTCGTAGATACCACAGAAACAGTATCAGACATTTCTGTAGAAGAAATTGGTAAACTAGGGCTTCCTGTTCCAGGAACTTCCCTCCACTGTTTTCAGAAAAGGAGTAGATTGCATAGCTCAAATTGAATAGATATATCTTTCTATCTAATCAGATCTGAATGATTCCAAGTTTTTAAAATTAGGGTTTCTCTGACAAACCCTAGATCAACCAGCTCCAGAACCAGGATGGACACCTCAAAACGGTAAGATCTAATCTTTTCCTATTTTCATTTGAGGTTCTCATTTCAAAATGATCTATCACATCAGCTTGATCATAAACTTGGTGAAGTTGACAACTGCCAAGCATGGAAGTATATGATCTCTCTGAAGAAAATGAATTGGACACCTACATGAGTAGAGAGGTTCCAGTTCCAGAGGGAGATGAGGCTCAAATCCTTACACAAGAAGAACCTAGTCAAGGCCAAGAAGATAATTGTTGATTCACTCACGGATCAACTTGTACCACAAGTATCTTCCATAAAGACACCGAAAGAGATGTTTGATTCTTTGACCAAGCTATTTGAAGGGAAGAACATAAATCGGAATATGACTTTGAGAAAATAGTTGAAGAATGTGAAGATCCAGAATGCAGAGACCATACAGTCATACTTTACAAGGGTCTCTCAAATTAAAGAACAACTTGAAGCGGTAGAAGAAGAAGTGGAGAATGCAAAAGTTGTGATAGCCACCTTAAATGGCCTTCCAGGATCATGGGATTCATTCATTCAAGGAACGTGTGTGAGAAGGAAGTGATTACTTTCAGAAAGATTCCAGGAAGAGCACACACAAGAAGATGCTCAACTCATAGTAAGAGAAAAGAAGATGGGAAGATCAAGCTCTCACCATCCAAAGAAGATCCCTCAAGCGATGAGGAATATGATGAACTCAACTCTTGAAGAACCTCTTATGGCATCTTAGCATTTGGATAAGAAATGATGCTATTATGAATGAAGAAGACGATGAAGCTAAAGGATCAAGAAGGAGTCTACCCACAAAACAAATAAAGATAAATATTCAATTGTCATCTCATGATATTGTTTTGTTATGCATTTGTTTATATTCAGTTAATGTATTATGCATGATAGAATATTTGCATTAATGATAGTATACTAATAATATGCATGTGATGGGTAATTAGCTCATGGTGCTATACAACTCTCCATTGCTACTTATCTAGAATGAAACCTCTTTGCTGACATAGGATTAGTGTGCAATATCAATGTTGTCCTGGTAGAGATGGAAGGCATCTAGAAAGTTTCCATGAGATATGGATGAATGTTGTATTGGCTAAAGTAGTTGCATGATCATATATTTATGCATAAGAATTTGCCAGTATGAATATTCCTTATGAAATGTTTCTAACCATACAAATGCATTTGACTTGTAGGAAAGATCGCATACATAATTGCCTACAAGCAAAGAAGGATGAGACTTGTTCCAAAGAACAAGTGACAACAGTTCAAGATGAAGAATAATATGAAGAATGCAGCGACATCATTGATGCAGAACCTTCCATCGATGAAGAAGTAACCAAGAAGAAAGGGAATACCAGTTCAAGAAGAATGATGTCTAGGATGCAATATCGATACATGAAGGGAATTTCATAGTTCCATCATGCGGTAGATGGAAACATCGTGGGATACAAGGAAATATTCGTAGCACAAGGCTTCTCACAAAAAGAAGGCATAGACTATGAAGAGACATTTGCATCCAGTGGGAGTTGAAACACATACATGATGAGCTTGATGAAGATCTTAACCTTTTCTACAAGATTGAAGATGAAATTCTATACACTAGATGGATACATAGAATATTAGTAGTATAGGAAGCTACTTGTCACTCCAGTACAGAATGTTTCAGTGCATAGAGTATGGAAGACATAGGGAGTATGATGCTCTGCTTTAGAGGGAGTAACTACAGAATATCCTAAGGTTCGACATGGTACGACATGATGGATAGATTACTGATGACTCTAGGATTTACTGAGATTAAAGAGGATTCCAACCTTTGCTTCAAGGTTGAAGGTGGAAGACTAGTGATGCTCCTATTATATGTCAATGACTTGTTCCTGATAGAAAAGAGGAACTCATTAAAGTTGCAAGAAGGAGAATTGCTGCCAAGTTTGAGATGAAGGACTTGGGGATGATGCACTACGCTCTAGGCATGGAGGTGTGGACAAGGGAAGTATGCAATAGAGATCCTGAATAGGTTCAGGATGATGGACTGCAAGACCATGACCACACCTATGGCATCGAACCTGAAGCTATTGAGTGTTGCTTCATCAGAGTCGGTTGATGCCATGGTGTATCGTCAGATGATTTGTTCCTTGATGTACCTGATGGATACGAGACTAGATACTTGCTTTGTTGTGAACACATTAATACATGTTCACCTAATTGTTGCAAAGCATGCAGTGAGGTACCTGAAGGGTACAATTGATTATGGGCTCAAGTATGAGGCAAATCATAATATTAACCTGGAGGGTTATGTTGATTCAAATTGGGCAGGTAGTGCCATCGATAGGAAGAGCACTTCAGGGTGTTGCTTCAGTATGGGATCAGGTGTGATCTCTTGGTTTAGCAAGAAGTAATCCTGTGTGGCACTGAGTACAGATGAAGCAGAGTATGTCGTAGCTTGTTCAGCTAGTTGTGATGCAGTATGGCTAAGGAAGCTACTCTCTGATTTATTTTATCTCCAGTTTGATGCTACTTGTATATATTGCGACAACCAGAGTTGTGTGAAGTTGTCGGAGAACCCGATGTTCCACGACAAGTCAAAGCATATCGAGATCAAGTATCACTATATCAGGGATATGGTGCAGAGGGGAGCAATGAAGCTCCAGTATGTTGTGACGAATGAACAGATAGCTCATGTGTTAACAAATCCATTGGCTAGAGTGAAGTTTGAATACTTCAAGGAGAAGCTTGGTGTTCTCCAGATCGAGGTTCCCTCCAAAGGGAAGTGATGAGTCCGTGAGCCATTCTGACATGGTGAGAGGATTGGTTCCTTCCATGGTCAGATGTAAGGGCTGGGAAATTCTATCATGGTGAGAGAATTGGTTCATTCCATGTCAGATATGAGTGTTGAGCCATTCTGATATGACTATAGGATTAGTTCCTACATGATCTGATATAAGGGATATTGCCATTCTATGAATGGAGGTGCCTGGTCAGTTACCAGGAATACTCGGTCTAGGACTGAGGGCCATTCTGATATGACTGTGAGATGTGTTCTCATGTGATCAGATATGAGTGCATGGCCATTTTGATGTGATTGAGGGATGTGTTCCCACTTGATCAGATATAAGGGTTGTTGCCATTCTATCATGGTGAGAGGATTGGTTCCTTCCATGTCAGATGTGAGTGCTGGCCATTCTGACTTAGGGTCATATATAAGGGCTACTGCCATTCTTTGAATTGAGGCACCTGGTCAGTTACCAGGAATCCTCAGTCTAGGACTGGGATCCATTCTGATGTGACTGTGGGATTGGTTCCCACATGATCAGATGTAAGTGTAGATCCTTTCCACAGATGATAGTAGGTGTGTCCTATCATGCTGGTGGATGTGATTGCTGGCCTTTCCAGAGATGATAGCAAGTGTGTCCTATCATGATGGTGGATGTGAGTGTTGTGCCTTTTCACAGATGGTAGTAGGTGTGTCCTACCATGCTAGTGATTATAAGTGTTGTGCCTTTTCACATATGGTAGTAGGTGTGTCCTACCATGCTGGTGATTGTAAGTGTTGTGCCTTTCCATAGATGGTAGTAGGTGTGTCCTACCATGCTGGTGGATGTGAGTGATGTGCCTTTCCACATATGATAGTAGGTGTGTCCTATCATGCTGGTGGTTGTAAGTGTTGAGCATTTTCACAGATGATAGTAGGCATGTCCTATCATGCTGGTGAATGTGAGTGATGTTCCTTTTCACAGATGATAGTAGGTGTGTCCTATCATGTTGGTGAATGTAAGTGTTGGGCCTTTCTGACATGACTGGATCGGTTCCTATCATGGTTAGATGTGAGTGATGGGCATGCCTTTCTGACATGGCGTTGTATGTGTTCCTCTCATAGTCAGATGTAAGTGTTGGGCAGGACATTCTGACTTAGGGTCAGATATAAGCGCTGAATAAGACCTACATGGAGGCTAGGCATACAACCAGCATGAAAAAGGGCTGGCTCTGTAGAAATTCCTATGACAAGAAGAATCATGAGATAGCACCTGTCATGATGATCCAATAGTGATGATGATCTAGATCGAGTAATGATCCAGATCCAGTGATGATGATCCAGACCGAGTGATAATCCAGATCTAGTGATGATGATCCAGATCCAGTGATGATCTAGATCCAGTGATGATGATCCAGATCGAGTGATGATCTAGATCCAGTGATGATGATCCAGATCCAGTGATGATGATCCAGGTCGAGTGATGATTTAGATCTAGTGATGATTATCCAAATCGAGTGATGATCCAAATCCGATGATGAAGATGACTTGAAGATGACAAGGACTCAATCATGATCCAGATGATACAGAGAAGAAGACTTGTGTTGATAAATTGTGTCAAGAGAATAACTTCCCAGTTAAGAGGGAGTGTTGATGTATTTGTAACTTCGGAATGTATTCATCTGTATATCTTATGTATTGTACCCCGATGTTTATTCCGGGATGTGTCTGTAATGTATTTGAGTCATGTCATGCCCCGATGTTCCTATCGGGGGGTTCTATAATGTAAACAAGTCATGCCAAGTCATTGTGGGTAACCCTCCTATTGGTCAAGGGTTAAAGTCCCTGCAGTTGTGGGGCCCTAGGGTTTTTAGACTATCCTAGAGAAGTCGAACCTAGGTGAGTCATTGTAAGTCAGGGCAATAGTCCCTACTATTGTGTTAAGGATAAACCTCCTTGTTGTTCAGAGGAGGAAAAGTCCCCACAAGCTGTGGGGCAATAGGGTTATTAGACACTCCTAGAGATGTCGACTCTAGTAAGTAATTGTTAAGTGAGGCCGACATGTTGGAGTGGGTTTCAAGTGAACGAAAAAATATAAATAGAGAGTGAGCCTCTCTATTTATCACACACACGTTCACTCATTGGGGTGCATGAGTGAGAGAGAAGTTTCTGGGATCAGAGAGAGAGATCACTTCCTATGATTGTAATACATTAATTCAAGAACTACGTTCGGTTCATCAATGATCCATAGCTTCAATTACACATGACCAATGAGCATGTATGTTCTTAAAACAAGATAGGGTGTCTGCCAATATGAAATTTCAGTATTCATTTTCCATAGTGTGGCATTGTATTCAACAAAGAACAAAAAAAAACCCAACATGTTCCATGCATGCTTTAATACTTTAATAATTCTCTATCAACATTTCTATTAGCTCTAACATATATTAATGCATAAGGAAATGACCACATCATTGCCACACATTTACACAACAATAGCAGTTCTAGGTTTGATTCACACACAACAAAATATCATGCTAGAGAATTATAACAATATCATTTCAACTTGTTGCACTTACCTATGTCGAACTGGTCGTTTTCCACTGAATTTCATATCATGATATCCATTGATTTGGAATCTAGACACAATTATTTTATTCCACAACGCTGTAACAACTTTACATTCTACAGTTGGATACATTACCATGCATTCCACCTCAGTTAACCTCATGCACCACGATATGATCTCAAAATGCATATTCAACACTTAAATGATTGTGCTTTGGTAGTCTTTCAATGCATACCAATTGAAATAATTTTGAAAGGCTTTTGATTCCCGACAAATATTAATTTACACATAATTACATAGAGGTTCATACACAAAACTTAAATCACATTGCATACTCAATCGTTTGCACAAAAAATACAATGATTTTATTGGCCAAACACTGTATAGGGAATTCATAACATTATTTTTCCATTATTGGATTGATTGACACTAAGTTTGGGCGCATCTATGGCCTTGGCCCCTCTCCTCATTATGCCAAAAATCTTACACCTTATACATGGAAGCCAATTCTTCCAACTCATGAAAACAACTCCCTATGTATTTGTGACTGACTTCTAATTATAGAATTCAAACCTATCTCCTATGAACTAAATAACTCAACTCTTATCTATTTTCCAACTAATCACTATTTACCTTCTATACCTTTGCATAGGTGTTCATGAAGATCATATACTCTTACACGACTCATCTTTCTAGAAGCTTGTTTACAAACTCAAGAAAAACTTGGGAAATTATAAAAAATCATAAAACAATTTAGTCTCCCTTAACACTTTCGAGACCCCACTTGGATATGGTCAATTATGTTGATTTTGAGAGGCCATTCTCCTACATTAGAATCCCAAGGTAGAAAATTTTCATGGTATCCTGGTCATGGTATTCAACTTGTTGAAGTTCTCTTAGATATGAAACTCAATTTTATTTTTTTGTTCATTTAATTCATTGTTTTGATGTTGCATTGTTGCTTCCTGTAACCTTCAAGGATCCCAAGCTTTGGTTTGTTTCTCATTCTCTTTGCCTTCATGAATACTTTCAATAAGTTGTCCTTTTATGTTGAAATTCTTCACCATCCCTTTAAAATCCCACCTAGAGACCTTCATCAAACACTTCCAAAGATTGCTCCATTCAACGTCCAATGTTTCCTTTTGTTGGTACAAACCATTGTTGCAATTTGGATGCTTCGAATGTCCATAGAAATCTTCATTATCTCTACACTCTCTTATGTTCTCAATTTCTCGATAATGCTCCTCATCGACATATGTGGGTATTATGTCCAAGTGTTTCCTTTCTATTGCAATATTTTCCTCTTCCATAAGGATAATGGATTTCCTTCTCCATGCTAGATTCTTCTTTCTTATGTCTCTTTGAAAAAAATTTGCACTATCTAAAATGTCTCCAAGATTAATCTTTTCAATTCACATCTTCAAATTTATTTTTATCACACTTGCACATGAAGCAAACATATTAAAGAAAACAACACGTTCTTTCAACTTTTGAAACCCATTATCATTCATCCAAATAACTTCCATATAGATGACTACCTTGAAAAATTTAAAGAAAATTTTCTTTTGATCCTTCCCTTTTTCCTTTCTTTCGTATGCATATAATTATTTATGTACCTCATATGCATGAAGTTTTCCCTAAGTCAATATTTTATGGTTTTCTTTTCTTGAATTCACAAATACTTTCTCTTTCACAATTTTCTCACAATAGTCTTTACTCACACCATTCCCAATGTCAAATTGAAGTTTCTCATGGAAAACTTTCTTGTTGTCTTCCAAGACAATATGTTTTTCTTCACCCTCCTTTTGTTCACTACCTTCTCCATGTTGTTCTCATTTATTTTTTGTTTATCCTCATAAAACAAGTTCATCTTTCCCTATTTTATGATAGTTTTATCTATCTGTCCATCTCCATCGCCTGCATAAAAAAAATAAAGAAAATATAAAAAAACCTTAGTTTCGAAACTATGAGCCTCTCTTGTCTCTTTAGATGCTTTAGGAAAAATCTCATTATGCTGATATTAAATTTCCAAATAGTCCATGAGACTTTTAGGGATCCTCTCATCAACATATTTGTGCTCTCCAAGGATTGGTCCTTGTTCTAGTTCACAAATATGAACTACTTCCTTTGTTCCTAAATACTTCTTCTTGCATTTAACTTCTTTGTGCTTCTCTTCCATCTTCATCTCGTGTCTCAACTTTGTTCTCAACTTTTGTACAAATAATTTCACAACCTCCCACTTGACCTTCTTCCTCAAATTCCACCCACATCTATGGTCCTCATTACTTTACTGTAGTAGATCCATTAACCTATCAAGATGTGCTTTCATATTAGCTATCTCTATGTCATATTCCTCATCACTCATCCTATTTCTTCCAATTCCCTTGGTATTTTACTTTCCTATAGTAGATCCATTAACATATCAAGATGTGCTTTCATATTAGCTATCTCCCTGTCATACTCCTCATCACTCATCCTCTTTCTTCCAATTCCCTTGCTATTTTCCTTTACCCTATTGTGGCTTGTACTTGAACGCTTGATATGAGCATAAAGAGTCATCTTCCGCTCCCTGCTATTCAATACCTTATCAATATTTAATCATGAGCTTAACCATTTGGTATTCTCTCTGGTTCTCTTAACTAGAACCTTCTGAGCATCTCTCTTGTTCTCTCTGATTATGCACATGTTCACTTCCTCTTGATAAATTCACTTGTACTCCTTCTTTCCAACCTCAACTAAAATTCCTTAATTAAAGGTCTCTACCACAATCTTCTTTTTTGTTTTCGTTACTTGCAATCAACACATACATATATTTCCTCTACCATAGTGGACTGCAAATAACTTCATTTATCTGCATGATCTCACTAGAGATGCGTTTCCCCTTTGTTGCACGCAAGAATATTCATGCTTTGATACCACTTGATGCGGGGGCTACCAAGCCATGCTTTAATACTCCTCATAAAAGAATAGGTGTTTCCAAAATCCATAAATGTTATAGAAGTCAACAATTATTACGAAAAAACAATTGTATTGCATAAAACATAAGTGTTACCAGAATACATTTGTGTTACATGATATTGAGGTATTATAGAAATATTCCACCATGTATTTGGGATTTTACTTGGATCTCATTCGAAATCCTATGATCTCATACTCATGCAATCACATTTCTCAAAAAACAAAAAATTTGTATTCTTGTCCTTGGAGAGGATATGAATCCCTCATTACTTTTACTTTGAGTTATTGTAATTGCAAGATTTATTTACAACACTCCATTGATATGATCATGCAATCTCCATATTCTTGCAGTTCTCACTTCATCTGTTTGTAATACATTAATTCAAGATCTCGGTTTGGTCCATCAATGATCCATACCTTCAATTACACATGAACAATGCACATGTGTGTTCTTAAAACAAGGTATGGTGTATGTCAATATGACATTTCAACATTCATTTTCCATAGAATGGCGTTGTATTGAACAAAGAACAAACAAAACCCAACTTATTCCATGCATGCTTCAATACTTCAATAATTCATGATACTCATTTCTATTAGATATAAAATATATTAACGCATCAAGAAATGACCATGTCATTGCTATGAATTTACATAACATCAAGAGTTTTGAGTTCGATTCCCACACAACAAAATATCATGCTACATAATTCTAACAATACCATATCAACTGGGTGCACTTACCTATCATTAAATTGGGCATTTCCATTGAATTTCATAGCAAGATCTCTATCAATTTGAAGTCTACATGCATAATTATTGTATTCCACGATGTTATAACTACTTTACATTCTATAACTGGAAACGTCACTATGCATTCCTCCTCAGTTAACCGCATACATTACAGTTTGATCTCAAAATGTAGATCCAACACTTAAATGATTCTGTTATGGTAGTCTTTCAATGCGTACCAATTGAAATCATTGAAAAGACCTTGAATTCCCAGTAAATCTTAATTTACACATAATGCAGAGGTTCATATACATCACTTAAATCCCTTTACACACGCAATCATTTGCACACAAAATAAAATGATTTTATTGATCAAACACTATACAGGGAATTCAAAACACCTTTTAGCTTTGTTGGCTTGACTGACACTAAGTCTGGACACTTCTATGTCCATGGGTTCTCTCTTCATTATTCCCTTAGGATTACACCTTATAAATGAAGGTAATGCTTCTAGTTCATCAAAACAACTCCCTGTGTATTGTAAATGACATATAAATATAGAATTCAAACCTATCTCCTATGAACTAAATAACTCATATCTTATCTATTTTCCAACTAATCACTATATACCTTCTAGACCTTGTCATAGGTGCTCATGAGGATCACATCCTTTTACATGACTCATATTTCTATTTCTAGAATCTTATTTACAAACTTAAAAAAAACTTGGGAAATTATAGAAATTCATAATAGAATTTAGTCTTTCTTAACACTTTTGAGACCCCCCTTGGATCCAGTCAATTTTGTTGATTTTGAGAGGCTATCTCTTGCATTATCGTGCTAGTGTAACCTGCATCTACTAAACACTCTTATAACTTATCGATGTATTTACCAAAAAGGGTGGGGACAAGGGGAAGCCTTGCTTAACTCCTATATTACAATTAATATATTATGACTAATCCTCTATGTTCTTAAACTTGGCAATGACATTCTCATACAACCTTATTGTGTCGGTTCTCAACTCGAAATAAGCATTTACCTCCTCTAATACTTCCACAAGTTATTTCTAGGAAATATATTCAAATATTTCCTAAATTCCTCAAAGCAATGAAGGATATTAAAATTATTATTACGACATTCCTACGCAATGATATTGAGAGTAATGAGATGGTCTATGGTAGAATGATACCTTCTAAAACCAGCTTATCTTGTATCCCTTTTACCTTGACTTTCTAGCCATATGATGATCTTAATTTCCAAAATAATACCATATATATTGGCTAATAAAAGGATAATCATATTGGTCCTACAATTAGAGGGGTTGTTTTTATCGTTGCTTTTAAAAATGGGTACAATACGGCTCTAAGTCCAAGGTTTAGGGAATCATTGCACGACTGCTAGATTGAAGAGGCTATGGATGTGAGGAATGATGATAGGACATCCAATTTCAAGTATCATTTCTTGGTAACCTTCGATGTCCATATATTTCCCATTTGTGGTGTTAAATCCCAAAATCTATATCTTCTAAAGAAAATAATTCATCCTCCATAACAAAGTGTTGAATTGTGTGCACAACATCATGGGATTCATAAAGCTTCTTAAGATAGGAATTCCAGTCCTTCAAAGAAATCATATTATTCTCTTTAGTTTTGTGAGTTAGAATTTTCCTACATAGTTTCGTAGGATCCATCTTAGAGTGTTGTACAAGCTTCTCTTAATTATTATTTATATAGTACCATTTCTTTTTTTAATGAGGGATTTGTACCTAGTTACCTTGACAACTTTTAGGTACTCATAATTATCTTCTTTAATTTCTTTTTTGCAATTTAACACTCTTTTCCATACCAAGGGTTGGTCATTATGTTTGTCTTTTTACATGGCACTTCAATAGAGAACTAGTTAATGGAATATGAGAGGGTTGTAGAGAAATTATGATAAAGGTATACTTAAGACCTTTATTCCATGGAAAACCCCAAGAGTTTAAAGAAAAGAGCCAAAGCTTGCCAAATTCCTATTTATTATTATCTTTTTAGTCTCTATCCCGAATGACGACTTTTCTATTTCTAATTAATACTCATTTTTCTTTCTTCTTCAATTTTTTTTACTTTGTAATTTTTTTTTTTAATTTGAATTAATTTTATTTCATACATATACAATATATATACACACTTATATATATATATAAAGTTAGATTGATGTAATAATTACGTAAAAAACACATGTATGAGGAAAGGTATTAGCCTTTCATTCCATATCATCAGCCTTCATCATATGAGTTGCGTGATTCATACCATATTTTCTTAAACCATAGAGGTAATGAATATGTATATTAATCACTTACTCAGCACTCCTACACTAATTCCATCCATCGTAATCATAAACTTTTCGTGAGTGGGTATCATACTTCATAATGGCTTGATTTGATAATTCCATCCAATTATTTTATTGTGCTATACTATTACTTTTGTTAAAGAATCAATTATTATCGAGAGTGTACACAAGCCTACGTAATTGTTGTATATTTAACCATAGGTTAGTTGCTAATGCTAGTTCTATGTTATTGACTCAATGGCCCTCCTATGTAGGGTTCAAATTTTGTTAAATGCTTGATTTAATAATTCCATCCAATAAAGTTATAATATTACTTTTATTAAACAATCAATCATTATTGAGAGTGTACACAACCTTATGTAATTGTTGTATATTGAACCATAGGTTAGTTGTTAATGCTAGTTCTATGTTATTGACTCGATGCCCCTTAGGAGGGTTCAAATTTTGTTTAGGGATATAAATAGTTTAGTTTTAATTGATCATATTAGTTTAATTTATGGAGGATTGATTCTAGATTTCATTTTTTTATCTTATTAAGTATGATGAAAGGATGTGGTTAATCATTTGCATTCTAATAATAACAAAAATAAAAATTACTATAATATATTATTTATTATAAGACATAGTCAATATTACATAACAGTTCATAAAAATCTCATATTATTTGAGAGCATTAACAATTTTGAGAAAGGATTAATTACTTAATCCTTAGTGAAGAGTTGTGGTTGAATATCATCCTTGGTTATTATGGTTTAATTGTCTACAAATTCCATTAAACATGGTTGATCTTTTGAGCCACCATTCAATATATGAACTAACAAAAAGTCAAGTTCACTAAATTTAATTGTGTTGTTATAATGTGTTGTTAGGTGTAAAACTTACATTAAAAAATGTTTTCAACATTATTGATAAAAATGTTATTTTGGTATGAAGAAATGGGTTTATATGTGAAGATATGGAAAAAAATAGTTGTCTTGTCTTTCTCAAATTGAACAATGAAGTTTGTATCAATGTCGCCAAATTTGAAATTTTATAGTTCATCAAATGAGGTAACTAAAAACTCTAATTCAAATTTATATGTGTAACATACCTTCATTCTTAATATTAAAAGTAGCATCTATTGGTTTAGCATTAATTAATAGTATTAGTATCTAAATCAAAATTCCAACAATATACAACCATGCTATGATAGAGTTTGGCATTATACCAATCAACATAAGTTTAATTTTTCAATTTTTAAATGCAAAGTCTAGACAATAATTTCTCTAGACAAAAAATAAAGTTCAAAATCTCAATTCAATTAGAATTAGCACTTCACAATTTGCCACACATTACCTTTTCAATATAGCGACACTTAACACAAACAACAAAACCAAATTACCATAAGAATACATAAATGATTCACATAGTAACTTTATTTTAGAAGTTCATTGATTCCTTAGAATCTCTTAGATGAAGGTCATGTTCTCTACCAATGAGGAGAGTCCTAGGGTTTAGGGTTAAGGTCATTGAGTTCATGCATATAACACCTTATCCCTTTATCAGAAGTGTGATTCTATGATCACTACGACTATAATAAATATAAGGAAATGATTCTTTAATTTACAATCTTCTTTCTTAATGATTCTTTAATCTGCAATCCTTTTTCCTCATTATTCACAAAATACATGGTTATACATAATGACATAAATCCTTATAGAATAAGCACTCATTGTCTTGAGGCCAAAACATAATTACTCACAACAATCTTCAAAATCATTTATAATACTTACACATTAACCTATGCATAACATTCAAATGATTTTAAGGTTATGGGGGATCTAGCCTCCTTCTTTCAAAAGGACAATACAAGATTAAACATGGTTCAAACCAATCCATAACAAATATAACCATCTCATTTAATCCCTTAAAAACATTTACATCACATTCCAAAACTTTCCATAACACAACAAACACAAATTGTTTACGGTATGGGGCATTTGAGTAGTCTTTCTTGACTTAATTGTATTTTCACATTTTGGGGAAGTAAACAAATGAATCTAAGTCTAAGGTGAACATGTTTATGTTTATGTCATCTACTTTATATTAGAATTTGAATGCTAACATATTGTATGGACAAGTTATAACATAATTTCATTTACAACCATTTCGCATTTTTAAAGGTCATACAAGTTAAATGAAGCTCATTTTTTTTATGATCATTTCGATATTGATATAAGATACCTTTTGTTAAAATTTAAGTTTAAATGACACTATATGTCTAAGTTATAACATAATATCATCTACAGCCATTTTGTATTTTAACGATCTAAAGAAACAAATCTAAAGCTGATTTTTGGCAGACAAATGGGGATATATAACATCTATGCCCAATATAAATTTTTGACTTCATATGACACCATTGCACTAAAAATATAGAAGTTGTTCTTTTGGCTTGGATGCATAATGCATTTTTACAAATTGTTGGCATACAATATATATCCAAGTTTATTTGCTTATCAAACCTACATGAAATTTGACTACACATCCTTATAACAAACAATAAAATTAGTCGGGAGCTAAAAATACAACCTATTACACTATTTTCGGTGGCCTTTTCAACTAGAAATCTGGACAAAATTTTAGGGGTACAGAGGTCCAAAGGTTTAATGATGGCAAAGTTTCATTGTGGAACTTCTCCCCTCAGAGTTTTGACCCATTTTAAACCGACCCAAAAACTCAAAAAATCAACCAAAATTCCAGACCAATTAAAACTCTACCTTCCTTGAATTACCAAATTTCGACAAAAAAATGGACAACATCATACAATTATATTCTTTAGTATACAAGCATGAATTCATAACTAGAGAAGAAAATAACTTTTGTAAATTGAGTTCTAAAGGCAACTTAAAGTGGATGAACCACTTTCTACCAATCCATAGGTAGATCCTTTCATCATTACACGGAAATCACTTTTGGAGGAGACAAATTTGGTGTGGGAGTGCTAAGTGATTAAAACGAAGGTGTAATATATGAGTTGTGTGAATTAAGGAAAGTTGGTATGAACGTTTCAAATTTCTATCATGATAATATCTTTCACGATTCATGCTTATATGTGAAAGAAAGTGCTTACAATTATTATTAAAGTGCTTACATATGCCTCACCTAATTACTACATCATCCAAGTATATGGTGTCATTTACTTCTTTTCCAACACATGTAGAATTATGTGCTTCTTCTCATTAATACATTTTTTTTCATTTTCTGTTTTAGAGAAAAAAATGTACTTATGTTATTTACTAGAAATAAAAAAATATATCACAAAAGAACAACTGTAAGAAAATTTTGGATCCCATATTAATCAACAGTGGCATTACTAGGAGACATATCCCAAAAAACTATCACAAGGGGTAAAACAATACCCAATCAAGACTACACACAAATAGGACCAAAAACCTCGATACATAAAAGTTGTAACCAACAACCACTAGCAAACAAAGCTGATAGCAATCAGTAACAAAATATGTTCCAAGAACCACAAAATTCTAGCAAGTCTTCAATGTATTCTTCCATTAGCAAAACTCCTTCTTTTGTAAGCAAGGCCTCCTTTGAAAGTTGATGAGCAACACCATTTTTTCCCTATAAATATGATATATATCAATATTGTAGAAACCTGACAATAATATTCTCATTCGCCAACACCAATTTGTTAAATTAATTACCTATAGATTACCAACACCTTTAGCCCAATTGACAATAACCTGAGAATCTCCAAAAATCTTAATTTCATCAAGACCAAAAGTAAAAGCCACTTTTCATAGACACCATAAGGATAGTAATTCAACCTTTGTATTAGAACCACAACCAAAATTTAATCTCGCCCTAAATGAGTGATCTTCATTCAACACCAGATAAATACTCGTCACACACATCCCATCCTGTGCAACACCATTAAAGAAAACAAAAACCGTCTTAGATGGAGGAATATCATCAATTAGTCTGCTCTTGGTTTTGATTTTTTCAATTGTATGATAATCCTTAATCACACTGAGAATTTTGACACAAGGATCATTTATGATCAGAGACCTATTCTCAAATAGGTAAGCATTTCTAGATGAACAAATCCCCTAGGAAATAAAAACAGGTAAGGTTTTATATCTTGAGAAATTGGTATACAAATTATAAAAACTTTGATCAAGAGAAAATTTACCCCAATTCTGATCAATCTTCAGTAGCTCACACATGTTTTCCCATATTTGTATTGTAAGCGAACATAAGAAAAAAAACAGATGATCCACAGTTTCCTGGATTTTGCTTACAAAGAGAGCATATACCATGACCAATCCAACCTTTGGACATCAAATTGTCCCAAGTCTTAATACAGTCTTCCAAAGCAAACCGAAAAAAACACTGAATCTTAAGAGGAAGGTTCTATTTCCAAATCTTTTTGTACCCCCCACTTAGGATCCAGATAAGTATTTTATTGAGCTATCAAATAATGCACAGATTTAGTTGTAATAATACCAAAATCATTATTCCAATGACAGATTAAATTATCCTTTTTTTTCCATAATTATGCATCCACAATCATTGAGATTAGAAATATAAGCTATCCATTCCACCACTCATCTACTTCCAAGTCCAAGATCCTCTACCGTAAGCCACTATGAATTACTACCATGCAACTAATGGGGACGTTTGATTTGATTCAAAGTAATGAAATTTAGTTTAGCTAGATAATCTCTGATAAGCTGTGAAAGAACGTATTTTCAGTCCATTCCAAGAATAGGATCAATACCAACCAGAATGTTTGAACCATCACCAACCTGTCAAGAGAGACCAATTCCCAACCAAGAATATTTCTTTGTAAAACCATGCCAAAAAAATGAAGAGTTCCTCTAGATCTTACATGGATTTCTAATCCACCTTAGAAGGTTCCCTTTTAAATATTTGTTGTGTAGTACCTTTTTCCAAAGACCATGACCAAAGATACCTCACCAAAATCTCTTCAAACGAAGAGACTTGTTAAACCATTTTTTTTTTAAATCCCATCCACCCCACTCTTTTTGAATGGAAATATTCTTCCAACTTACCATATGAAGTTTTCCCATACCATCTCTACTTGACTAGAGAAAATTAAAAATGATAATTCTCAACATCTTCATAATAGATTTAGGCACTATAGCAAGAGAAAACTAGTAGCCAGGAATACCAGTTAAAACAACTTTGATCAAGGTTAATCTACCACAATAGAGTGTAATCCATAAGTCCAATGATTTACCCTTTTTTCAAATTTCTCCACCAACCATAACCAATACTTTATTTTGTAACCACCAGGTTTAAGAAAGTAATCCAGGTACTTAAAGTCATCACCCAAACAACTGGATTTGTAAGGTAGAAAGGAACAAACCCCACTCATAACCTCAACTTTAATATTATGAAAATAAAAACAAGATTTTGATATACTAACTCCATCCCTGAAGCATCACAGAAAACTTTGATGATCTCAGCCATAGATTTCCATTCAAATCTGGTGCCACCACCAAACAATAAAACATCATCAACAAATAACAAATGAGTAATAAAAACAGAAGCATAGATCTTTACTCCTCTAATTATCCCTTTTGTAGTTTCCTTTTTAATCATACAACTCAACCCTTCAATAACCAATAGAAATAATAAAGGGGATAAAGGAAACCATGCCCGATACCGCGGGACCCCTTAAACAAGTTCGTAGGAGAGCCATTTACCAGCATCGAATATTGAGCAGAAACCACACAAGATATAATCCAATTTGTAACTAGAATTGAAAGTCCAATTTACAGTAAAAGGAGTCTTAAAAATACCCGATCCATCCTATCATACGCCTCACCATGTCAATTTTCAACAAAATAGCCTCTAAGTCCTTCTATTTTATAGAACTAATAGTCCCTTATGAAATACCAATAGCATCAGTGATCTGCCTATCACTCAAAAATCCAAATTGTTCCTTCGAAATTCCTTTAGACAAAAAAGGCTTTAATCTATTTGCAATAATTTTTGTAATAACCTTGTAAGCCAGATGACACAAAGAAATCGTCCTAAAGTCATCATACGACACAGGATTATTACATTTTGGAATAATAGTGATAAATGTAGAGTTCAAAGCACTAGAAACCTGTCCCTCGGTCCTCGAAAATTCTACCATGGATAGAATATATTTTTCCATCACATCAAAGAAAGATAGAGAGAGTTCCACCGTCCAACCATCTGGACAATGGCTCCTTTCTTTAGCAAATATTTCCAAAACAAATTTCACCTCATTTAGGGAAACATGATCTCCAATCGCTTTTCCTTCCTCCCGAGAGAAAAAATCTGGCAGATGACTTATAAGTTTCATTTGGGCATGAATCTTACACAAACTAAGATCCTTGTATTAATTACTAAAATGGGACTTCACCAAATCGTGAAGATCCCTCTAATAATTTATCACTCTTCCATCCCTATCACATAATTACCATATAGCATTCTGGTTCCTCCTTCCCAAGGCAAAATTATGGAAGAACTTGGTGTTATTGTCACCTGTGGTAACCCAAAGAGCTCTGCTCTTTAGTCTCCACTCCGTTTCTTCCTTCTTGAGAAGAGAATACCTTATAAATTCCAAATTCCTAATGGCAATCCTTTCCTCCTCATTTAGAATAAAGTCTTCACTATTTTCTATAATTTCCTTGACCTTTTGATCAATTTTACAATATTCCTCCTAATCTTTCTTCTTTTGTTCCTTGATCCACCTGGACACTTCTTTCTTCAATAAATTCAATTTCAAAACTAGTGAATCCATTGGATTACAATCATCCTGAATCTCAAAGTTCTGTCATTTTTCTTTAACCATACCATAGAAATCCTCATTGAGTAACCAAAAAATATCAAACTTAAAAGGGTATTTGCCAATGATTTTAATCCCATCTAATTGAAGCATAATGGGATTATGATCTGATATCCTTGTTTTCTCAACCCAAGTCCTGAATTTTTGTACCAATTGGAGAAAATTTCCTTTTACCAAAAACCTATCCAAACGCTTACAAATACCCTCATGTCCACATATACCATTTGACCAGGGAGATTCCTATTTAACAAGCATCACATCCACAAGATTAGACCTTCGTAATAGTTCAATAAAATAATTAGAACTTTGAGATTTATGTGGTATGGTTAAAGAAAAATGGCAGAACTTTGAGATTCAGGATGATTGTAATCCAATGGGTTCACAAGTTTTGAAATTCAATTTATTGAAGAAATAATTGTCCAGGTGGATCAAGGAACAAAAGAAGAAATATAAGGAGGAATATTATAACATTGATCAACAGGTCAAGGAAATTATAGAAAATAGTGAATACTTTATTCTAATGAGGAGGAAAGGATTGCTATTAGAAATTTGGAATTAGACATTTTTTTCTTCCTATTAAATGTATTTTACTATATGAATATCTTTAAAATAAATAAAATAGTATAAATGAAGGATGTTTTTCAAAAATAATTGACCATGAACACCCAGATGCAGGTGACACAGCGACCACCCCCAGTGAACACCTGATGCCAAGGCCAAGTGACGATGAGGCAGGAGATGATGAAGCAAGAAGCCAAGTAATTGAAGGTGCAGAGCATTTAAATAGGGAGGGAGGTGGCATGCCCGCCATCCCAGCGGGTTGATGCGCGGTCATGTCCAGCTTGAACCGACGAGCCGAGAATTGATTTGTAGTGCGAGCCATCATTGCACCTCGCACAATGGAACATGCCAAATTTAGCATGGAGAGAAATCTCATTCACCCTCATCTTCCATTATGTCTAAGCCTGCATCTGATTCTGCGTTTGAGTATGTGACTGTGTTCCTTGCAGTGTCTACGTTCACCCCAAGTCCATAATGTTGTTAGTCTGCTTCTGCATCTACAATTGTGTCTAATCCTGTGTCTGAGTCTGCGTCGGAGTCTGCGAGCGTGTTTGCTGCAGTGTCTACATCCACGCCAATCTCATATTGTTTTTAGTATGCTTCTGTATTCTCCCAGTGCTCACCATGTTGCAAGTCTTCCCAATACATCACAGGAGGAAATGCCTAGGGAGCGCAGGATCCCACGCAGAGGCAATGCTGGTAGAGGCAATGATGGTATAGGAAGTGGTTGACGAAGGGAAAACATATGGGATATAGATGGATTCATTGAGCAAATCTCCATGCCGGTCCATTTCCTGATAGATGAGTGGGAGTCCAAAGCGGTGTCGGACCACCTAGCTTCAAAGAAACGTGAAGGACGTATAAACCACAACTGGATGATGAAAAACATGCTCGACCTGCTATTGGAAGACATGACGACTAAGTAGAATGGAGCCATGGTTGTTTCCTAGGGATTGCAAACTAGTATTCTCCAAGAAGATACACAACTGAAAACCCTAGAGATGAACTTCAATCTGAGACACTACTCTGTGTTCCCCAACACCGGAAATGAGGAAAGCACTGGATTCAAGAACCATGGAGAAAAATGTGGCACCTATTTTGTGGGTTCGAATTCTCCAGGACCATCCTAGGAACAGGGGGACCCCGCGAAGAACACCACTCCAGTCAAGCGGGGACGTGAGCCCATTCCCAATGCCATTGTAGCCACACTGATACAAAAGCGGTATCCCAGTGAACTTGTGGATGAAATTGGACCCTGTCCAATTCTGGAAGAAAGCCCTGAGGAGCATGTTGAGGACGCACCACCATAGAGCCCACGTCATCCTCCCTGGTTCTCTCCGTGATTTCAAGTTTTTTTGGGCTTCTTTGTTTTTAAATTATGTTGTTTTTTTAGCAGACTACAGTCAATTTTGGCTTTGTAATATGTCAATCAAGGTCTGTAGCTACAGAAGGAACAACCGTTTCTACTTTTATGAACATCATAATTCCAGTTTTTTTGAAAGATTAGAAGGGCGGTCCGTTAGCTTAAGATCGTCATAGCTAGTTTTTGCTAAAACCGCTACGTACTCTCTTTTGAAACCATGAATACAATTGTTCTCTGCTATTTACAAAAAAAAATGGACCATGACCTAATGTGAAATCCTAATTTCTCTATTTTTTTATATATTGAGGTTTTCCAAATTGTATTTTGACAATGGTGTTAAATTTTAAATAATTTATATGATTAACATAATTCTATTAGGATAATGATGATAACAATAGTTAACATTCATTGAGACAAACTCTAGTCTATCAAACTTTGAGAGGATTAATTAGATTGCTATAATTATATTTCTATGCTAAAAAAGCTTCTTAGGTCACTATATGGAGGTTTGTATTGTAACAAAGATTTTGAAATTGCAATCCAATCAAGGATGATTTTAAGGAACCATACTTATTTAAAAGTGTATAAATGTTGGTGAATCTTACCAATTCTTAAAACACCAACTCTAAACTGTTTGGCGATATTTTTCAAAACATATTTTAATTTCCAAGGATTTTATATCGTTTATATAATAAATTGGCGATATTTAGGGTGAAAAAAGTTTACCCCATCTAAATTGGGCGAAACAGGGCTTCAAAAATTCCAAAATAGCAAATCTTTTTTTGGAGAAAACCCCCTAAAAATAGCCCATGGGCTAAATTTCGCCCCTAAAATTATCCCTGAATCCAATGTGGGTGTACGCGGGACATTCTAAGAGAGAGTGAATTTCATCCTCAACACTCGTAGTCTCACAAAGATGTCAAATCCTTTTCATGAATTGTCCAACGTCCTGTTTCTCTATGAAGCTCATGAGAGTTTGTTCTTATCTTCTCTATATTAATTTTCTTCTTCGAACCAACTAAAACAAAGAGATATTTTGTATCTTCCTTATTAGGGTTAATGACCTCCTTATAGTATCTTAATTTTATTTTAACCTCAAATTCTTTCTTGAGCACATTTTCTCTTTAAACTTAGATGTGATAATATTTTTAATGTTATTGATATCTTGCAAAGTTACAGTTTTGCCAATCCCCCTATGGTTTCGCCAAGCCATGGCATCTTTTTACTAGCCTCTCTTAACTTGAAGTTGGCCTTGAATGTATTTTAAAGCAATTTTAGGAAGTCTTTGGCCTCCCATGCTTTTTCCTGTACTTGTAAATCAGGTACCTAGCCATAGTGATGCTTTCGATGGGGTAAAGGCCCACTTATAGAAGGAGAATATGATAGGGTGTATTGCTTTCAAATTTGAGGGTATACGCTAAGAAACGCTTTTGGATTTGTTCAATATTTCTCTGGGATTCTCTAGAGATGTTACAACCCCAGACTTCACAATTGTAAAAGATAATAGGAGTCACAAGAGTTTAAAAAATAAACTTCTTTTTATCCCAGATCACAAGATTTGTTGATTTACAATTGTTTTCAGGACCAAAATAAGCTTTCCACCCTCCATTAATCCTTTTATCAATGTTATAATTCTAGTTGAGTGTGTGATGAATATCAATTTCAAGACATCGAAATTCTAATTTATGATTATTTAAACCAACCTTCTGAATTAATAAAAACCAATACCCGTTAATATTAAACAACCCCTCTTTATTTAAATTATTTTTTCTAATAAATTTATTTATTATTTTATATTTCTAAAACATATATGAATGTGATTTGACAACAAATGCCATCTAGGTACGTGCATAAATGTATTCAACTTACATAAACCCTACTACAAATTGTAAATAACAAATAAATAATTATAAATAATACCATATCAAAAGTAATATTAATGAAGGGAGTATCATGGTGTATCGTCTGATTTTTTATCAATGATATCCATTCACCATTCGTTAAGAGGATTATGTTGCGCTATATATATAAGAGGATTATGTAGGTACGTGCATAGATGTATTCAACTAACCTAAACCCCACTACAAATTGTAAATGACAAATAAATAATTATAAATAATACCATATCAAAAGTAGTATTAATGAAAGGAGTATCATGGTGCATCGTCTTGATTTTTTATCAATGATATCCATTCACCATTCGTTATATGTATAAGAGGATGAAGAGGAAACTATTAATATGGAATGAATTTTAACAAATACTATTTTAATATTAAAACTTAATTGTTTTCTCTAATCTATTTTATTGATTAAAATTAATAATACATAATAGAGTTTGTTGGTCGATTATTTGGGAAATTTGACTAGCTACAAAAGAATAAGTTTGTGTATTAACTATAGTTGATAACAAAAACACTATGTTTTTGAAAGTTACTATGTTTGACTTGATCATAGCTATATAACTGTAAGTATTCAAATCCAAAAAAATATCTATGGAGAACTAGACATCTACATCTAACTATCAGTATTATCATAAATGTCAATGTATGGAAGTTGCTAGGTGGAAGTCAAGAGAATGTCCTCTAGAGAAACTTTTTTATCTGCAAATTCTAAACCTTTAGCAGCTCAAACAATGATATTTTTTCTAATATTAGTTCTCTTGATTTGCTCTTGGATATTGTCCATGTACATTAGGATCCCCTTACACTCCTCCCAGTGATCCAACAAAGCCTTCCCTAACATGGTCTTCTTATGCTAGTATAACCATACAGTCTGGATATACTTCATTTCCCTAGTTCTTGAGGTTCCCATATTTGGAATCCATTTTCCCATTTCCTTTTGAACTACTCCACTTGCTCCTGGTGAGTCTAGTTCTTGTTGAACCCATTCCTCAGTCTAAGAAATGTCCCACTTAATTTCAGGTGGGGTATGCTTGTCATAATGTAAATTTTAGGCTTCAACCTCTTACTTAACCCTTCCATATACCTTCCCCTGACTCCCTCCAATGCTGCATCCCCCCCCCCCCCCCCCCCC
>LPNX010270276.1:232598-243230 GCA_001517045.1 Pseudotsuga menziesii
CTATGTTTAGAAAATTTCCCTTCTCATCTATTATGTCAAGCTTTGTTATCAAATTTTTATACTACTAATATACACATTGTACAACTATTAAATTTTCTTAATATTCATTAAGTACCAAAATATACAATGTACACTTATTAACCTTTTCTAGGTTCATAATTCCCACAACTACATTCCATTGCCATGAATTTTGAGAGTACTAAGAAATCCATATAAATTTACACATATTGTATATATATTATCTTTCCTTAATACTCATCTACTACCAAAATATATTTCCCAAAACTATATTTCATTTATAGTACCCTCCCCTCGCCCCCCCCCACATATATATATAGAGTATATACTTACTAACTTTTCACATGATTCGTAGTTTCCACAACTATTGATTAGATTGATTATTTGTTTATTGTTTATGTTCAACTTATGAAAAGATTTTTTCTAGCATTACAAACAAATTTTCATATTTTAGTTGTTTTTCTATTAGGTTGAGTTGCATTATTTTCATTTTAAAAGAAACGTCTTTTCATTTATATGCAATATCTCATGTGTGCTCAAAACCGTCACTTTCTTTGATGCACACACACACACAAGAAACTCTCTCGTCACTCATTAAGTTCAAAAATAGCTTAAATCTACTCATTTAATACCTCCATAGGAGGGCACAAAAGAATCTTGTAGTTTAGGTAGGATTTTGGGGCTAGGCATCCAAATAATGCCCCTTAATCATTTTTTCACTTGAAAAACATAGTTGTTGTCCTTAGGGTGCTATAAAAATCCTTCTAAATCTAATGGTCGTGTATAGCCACACGGGGTAAGTGAAAGAGCGGCGCCGCACTATTTTTCTTCTAGGATAATAACACATACTTATGTTAGAATGAAAGCTAACAGTCGCTAGCTTTTCAATAGAAAAATCATGTCCATGGTGATTGGTGGTTGCCAGTTTATACCTTGAGTTTGTGTCATGTGATCTATTTTGAAATAAGCACATGGCAAAATATCAAGGAAAGCTAGCAACTGCTAGCTTTCCTTCTAGCATAATCATTTCCTTCTAGCATAAACACACATGCTTATGCTAAAAGGAAAGCTAACAGTCGCTAGCTTTCCAATAGAAAAACCCTGTCCATGGTGATTGGTGGTTGTTAGCTTATACCTTGAGCTTATGCCATGTGCTCTATTTTGAACGAATGCTAGCTTTCCTTCTAACATAAGTATTTCTTTATAGCATAACACACGTGTTTATGTTTAGAAGGAAAGCTAGCAGTCGCTAGCTTTCCAATAGAAAAACCCTGGGCATGGTGATTGGTGGTTGCTAGCTTATACCTTGAGCTTGTGCCATGTACTCTATTTTTAAATAAGCATATGGCACAAGATCAAGGAAAGCTAGCAGTCGCTAGCTTTCCTTCTAGGATAATAACACATACTTATGCTAGAAGGAAAGCACTCTATTTTCAAATAAGCACATGACACAAGATCAATGAAAGCTAGCAGTCGCTAGCTTTTCTTCTGGGATAATAACACATACTTATGCTAGAAGGAAAGCTAGCAGTCGCTAGCTTTCCAATAGAAAAATCCTGTCCATGGTGATTGATGGTTGCTAGCTTATACCTTGAGCTTGTGGCATGTGCTCTATTTTGAAATAAGCATATGGAAAAAGATCAAGAAAAATTAGCGACTGCTAGCTTTCCTTCTAGCATAAACACACATGCTTATGCTAGAAGAAAAGCTAACAGTCGTTAACTTTCCAATAGAAAAACCCTGTCCATGGTGATTGGTGGTTGCTAGCTTATACCTTGAGCTTGTGCCATGTGCTCTATTTTGAACAAATGCTAGCTTTCCTTCTACCATAAGCATTTCCATCTAGCATAACACACATAACCATGTTAGAAGGAAAGCTAGCAGTCGCTAGCTTTTCAATAGAAAAACCCTGGGCATAGTGATTGGTGGTTGCTAGCTTATACCTTGAGCTTGTGCCATGTACTTTATTTTCAAATAAGCACATGGCACAAGATCAAGGAAAGCTACCAACTGCATTTTCTTCTAGCATAAGCATTTCCTTCTAGGATAATAGCATATACTTATGCTAGAAGGAAAGCTAGCAGTCGCTAGCTTTCCAATAGAAAAATCTTATCCATGGTGATTGGTGGTTGCTAGCTTATGCCTTGAGCTTGTGCCATGTACTCTATTTTGAAATAAACACATGGCAAAAGATCTAGGAAACCTAGCGACTGCTAGCTTTCCTTTTAGCATAAACACACATGTTTATGCTAGAAGGAAAACTGACAGTCGCTAGCTTACCAATAGAAAAACTCTGTCCATGGTGATTGGTGGTTGCTAGCTTATATCTTGAACTTGTGCAATGTGCTTATTTTGAACAAATGCTAGCTTTCCTTCTACTATAAGCATTTCCATCTAGCATAACACACATAACCATGTTAGAAGAAAAGTTAGCAGTCGCTAGCTTTCCAAAGAAAACCCTAGGCATGGTGATTGGTGGTTGCTAGCTTATACCTTGAGCTTGTGCCATGTACTCTATTTTCAAATAAGCACATGGCACAAGATCAAGGAAAGCTAGCAACTGTTAGCTTTACTTCTAGCATAAGAATTTCCTTCTAGGATAATAACACATACTAATGCTAGAAAGAAAGCTAGTAGTCGTTAGTTTTCCAATAGAAAAATTCTGTCCATGGTGATTGGTGGTTGTTAGCTTATACCTTGAGCTTGTGCCATGTGCTCTATTTTGACATAAGCACATGGCACAAGATGACTGCTAGTTTTCCTTCTACGATAACAACGCATACTTATGCTAGAAGGAAAGCTAGAAATCGCTAGTTTTCCAATAGAAAAATCCTATCCATGGTGATTGGTGGTTGCTAGTTTGTGCCATGTGCTCTATTTTGAAATAAGCACATGGCAAAAAATCAAGGAAATCTAGCGACTGCTAGCTTTCTTTCTAGCATAAGCATTTCCTTCTAGTATAAACACACATGCTTATGCTATAAAGAAAGCTAACAGTCGCTAGCTTTGCAATAGAAAAACCTGGTCCATGGTGATTGGTGGTTGCTAGCTTATACCTTGAGTTTGTGCCATGTACTCTATTTTGAACGAATGCTACATTTCCTTCTAGCATAACACATGCTTATGCTAGAAGAAAGGTAGCAGTCGCTAGCTTTCTAATAGATAAACCCTGGGCATGGTGATTGGTGGTTGCTAGTTTATACCTTGAGCTTGTGCCATGCACTCTATTTTCAAATAAACACATGGCACAAGATCAAGGAAAGTTAACGACTGCTAGCTTTCCTTTTAGCATAAGCATTTCCTTTTAGGATAATAACACATACTTATGCTACAAGGAAAGCTAGCAATCGCTACCTTTCCAATAGAAAAATCTTGTCCATGGTGATTGGTGGTTGTTAGCTTATATCTTGAGCTTGTGTCATGTGCTCTATTTTGAAATAAGCACATGACAAAAGATCAAGGAAAGTCAGCGACTGCTAGCTTTCCTTCTAGTATAAGAATTTCCTGCTAGCATAAGCACACATGCTTATGCTAGAAGGGAACCTAGCAGTCGCTAGCTTTTCAATATAAAAACCCTAGGCATGATGATTGGTTGTTCCTAGCTTATAGAATGATCTTGTGCCTTGTGCTCTATTTAACAATTATTACATGGCATAAGATCAATGAAAGCTAGAGACTGCTATCTTTCCTTCTAACATAAGCATTTCCTTCTAGCGTAAACACACATGCTTATACTAGAAGGAAAGCTAAAGGTCGTTAGCTTTCCAATAGAAAAACCCTGTCCATGGTGTTTGGTGGTTGCTAGCTTATACCTTGAACTTGTGCCATGTGCTCTATTTTGAACGAGTGCTAGCTTTCCTTCTAGCGTAACACACATGCTTATGTTAGAAGGAAAGCTAGTAGTCGCTAGCTTTCCAATAGAAAAACCTTGGGCATGGTGATTGGTGGTTGCTAGCTTATACCTTGAGCTTGTGCCATGTACTCTATTTTGAAATAAGCACATGTCACAAGATCAAGGAAAGCTAGCGACTGCTAGATTTTCTTCTTGCATAAGCATTTCCTTCTAGGATAAGAACACATACTTCTGCTAGAAAGAAAGCTAGCAGTCGCTAGCTTTCCAATAGAAAAATCATGTCCATGGTGATTGGTGGTTGTTAGCTTATACCTTGAGCTTGTGCCATGTGCTCTATTTTGAAATAAGCACATGGCAAAAGATTAAGGAAAGCTAGTGACTGCTAGCTTTCCTTCTAGCATAAACACACATGCTTATGCTAGAAGGAAAACTAACAGTCGCTAGCTTTCCAATAGAAAAACTCTGTCCATGGTGATTGGTGGTTGCTCGCTTATACCTTGAATTTGTGCCATGTGCTCTATTTTGAACGAATGCTAGCTTCCCTTCTAGCATAAACATTTTCTTTTAGCATAATCCACATGCTTATGTTAGAATGAAAGCTAGCGCTAGCTTTCCAATAGAAAACCCTGGACATGGTGATTGGTGGTTGCTAGTTTATACCTTGAGCTTGTGTCATGTATTCTATTTTCAAATAAGCACATGGTACAAGATCAAGGAAAGCTAGCGACTGCTAGCTTTTCTTCTAACATAAGCATTTCCTTTTAGGATAATAACACATACTTATGCTAGAAGGAAAGCTAGTCGTCGCTAGCTTTCCAATAGAAAAATCATGTCCATTGTGATTGGTGGTTGCTAGCTTATACCTTGAGCTTATGCCATGTGCTCTATTTTGAAATAAGCACATGGCAAAAGATCAAGGAAAGTTAGCGACTGCTAGCTTTCCTTCTAGCATAAACATACATGCTTATGCTAGAAGGAAAGCTAACAGTCGCTAGCTTTTAATAGAAAAACCCTTTCCATGGTGATTGGTGGTTGTTAGCTTATACTTTGAGCTTGTGCCATGTACTCTATTTTGAACGAATGCTACTTTTCATTCTAGCATAAACATTTTTTTCTAGCATGTCACACATGCTTATGGTAGAAGGAAAGCTAGCACGCTAGCTTTCCAATAGAAAAACCATAGACATGGGGATTGGTGGTTGGTAGCTTATATCTTGAACTTGTGCCATGTACTCTATTTTCAAATAAGCACATGGCACAAGATCAAGGAAAGCCTTGAACTTGTGCCTTGTACTCTATTTTCAAATAAGCACATGGCACAAGGACTGCTAGCTTTCCTTCTAGCATAAGCATTTACTTATAGGATAATAACACATACTTATGCTAGAAAGAAAGCTAGCAGTCGCTAGCTTTCCAATAGAAAAATCCTGTCCATGGTGATTGGTGGTTGCTAGCTTATACCTTGAGCTTGTGCCATGTGCTCTATTTTGAAATAAGCACAAGGCAAAAGATCAAGGAAAGCTAACGACTGCTAGCTTTCTTTCTAGCATAAGCATTTCCTTCTAGCATTTTTGAGAATGAAAACTTTTCTTTTTAATGATTCTCTACTTGTGCTAGATGCAATGGATTTTTATTTATCTTTAAGTATTTAATATGTTTCCATAACACATGACCCTTATTATTCTTATGCATGTGAATAAAAGACATGTAATAGAATATTGTTTGATAATGCTCATTATTTCATGTATTTTTAAAACAATTTAAACTTATAGTCACAACTATTTATTATTGTTTTTAGAAGCTATGGACTCTGGTGCAATGACAATTCGAAGGAATAATTTGAAGAATAAACGAATTGCAAGTGACACACAAACAACGTCTTCCCTATGTGGTATGGTGGTTTTAAATATTATTCTCTCATTTCTAAATGGTTAGACTAGAAGACTATATGGTAATATTTGTGATTTTGATTTCATTTTATTTATAGTAATAATTGCTTATTATTGTTTTTAGAAGCTGTCGTCTCCAAAGCAAGTAAAATGCCACAATCAGCATTCAAAAAACAAAAGCGTCATTCAACTCAGATTATAAATTCAACAATGGGTTCTAATTTTGAAATGATTAAAAAGTTCAAAACATCTACTGCATATGAGTATGTCGAAGATTGGTATGTTGAGATTGAAAGTCCCATGAATATGTTTCCAGATATGTATCTATTTGGATCCATGGATGTAAATGATATACAAAGGCTAGGGATAATTGTTAGTTGCTATGCTCTCAATCATAGTCAGATCGATTTTCAAATGGAGGTAACTGAAAAAAATGAAGTGAAATTATTTTCTTGCCAAGTTGAGTACACAAAATTTGGACCAGATTTGATTGATACTAATACAGAATTTCCAGAGTCAATAAAAAAGTCACAGTTTAAGTTGGACAGTTTTGAGAGCTTCAATGAATCTGGTCTAAAGAGTTGTGATGATCTTGTACAACGTATTACCAACGTTATGAAATATCGCTATGTGAGATGTAAGAAAACATCATCCGTGTTTCTTTATTTGCAACAAAGAGGTAAACTACTTGATAAAATACGAGATGATAAACTCGAGGCTCAATTGCTTGCTTTGAGAAGGGTATATTTAGCTAAGCTAGAACAGAGCATTAAAGAAAGTGAGTTCATGCCTACTACAGAGTTTGTAAAATCCCAAAAAGAAGACTCTCAGATAGAGAAGCTTGCTGACTAATGCGATGAAATCCATGAAAATTTTAAGGACAGTTATTTATTTTCAAGCTCTTTTAGCATGACGGTGGATGTTCGAAGATGTATAGAAGCACCCAAGTTATATAAATTGAGATCACGGGATGATTTAAATGTTCGAGTATTAATAAAATCATTCCTACAGAAATTTCAAGCATCATTGCATGATGCTCTTCTGATTCCATTTGACACAAAAGAGTTTGATCCGATTGGAAACCCTGTGAAAATCATGAATGAAATGGATATAAATGCCAAGAACATCAATTTTTGGATAGTTGATGGGCAACACACCATTCAAGCAGCAAAAGAAATATTATCAAATCCTAAATTCAGTCTATCTGGGGAGGCAAAACAGAAGTACAAAGAACGTAATGCTCGATTCTTAGATCCATTAGTTGCTCCCAGTGTGGTGATTCCTATTTGCTGCCAGTTAAATTCTGCAAACACAGTGTTCTTCAAAACTTCGTCATTGATTCTGTGCGATCTGCAAGACAATTCCTAATTGCCACAAATAAATTAAAGAAACAAAAATGTGGGAATTCTAAGACAGCTGAAGACAAGGTATGCAATTTTTTTTTTGCACTTAGTTTATATTGTTTTAACTAAATTCATGGCTATTTTATTTTTGATATCACATTCTTACTAATTTATATTTGTTATTTTTTAACAGGTTGATGATGAAATGTTGTGCTCTTTCTTCGATTGTCCACTAACAAACTTTGCTGAAAAAAAAGTCTTGTTATATCTTGATGATACTACTTGGGATAAATGGGAAGTTGTTTTTAATTGTTACAAACTAGGGACATTAATGTGTTCTCCAAACCAACCTAAGGATCCAAACTATAAGACAAATAGTCTAAACAGTTTGGTATCAAGTTCTTTCTGTCCCCTTTAGGGACTAACCGCTGAAGAAATGTGTTCTGTAGCAGATAAACTATTGGATGGAACTGTCTTGTTTTCTATTCCAATGAACCATCCAACCAATGCCATAAAAATGAAAGATTATTGTTCACAATTGAAAACCAAAAGAACAATTTTGGAGGCAATGGTAACATATTGCAAAAGTTATGATAAGAATCTGAATGATAAGATTCTTACAATATCCAATATTCTTGAGCATTATGGAATTACTGATATCATATTTGCCAACTTCTGTAAGACAATGGAAGGGTGTAAATATGTAAAAGGATCACGAAATACAAAAATAGAGTCCCTTTCTCCACAAGCCTGTGTGGTCCTTGATAGAATAATTGATGCATCGACAGATATACAGGAAATTGAGAACAGTTTTGAATTGGGTTGTCATTATGGGGGTCCTAGCCTCTTGTCAACACTTTTGCACTCTTTTCCTTCTCAGTTTCAACCAATGTTATACACTGACTTTGTTGTGTTGGATACATTGGCTTTGAAAGATGAATCATTCCTTAAGGATCACTATATTGAATTGTTTTGATTTGTTATCGAAAAAAATGGGTTGAAAGATTTTACTATGATTATCTTAGTAGAAATTTGGTCTTGTAAGGATGTACGCCAAGCTCTGGAGATTGTTGTCAAGGACTCAAATGTCAACTATAAAATGCCAGCCGGTCTTTATGAATATAAAGAACAAAATAACTATAGTTATGATATAGTTTTAACTATACATCTCTATAGTGAAGAGTCAAAAAGTTTAGAGGCCTCAAGGTACTCTCACACTTTTAGAGACATATCTGATGAAAATGAGAGAGATTTTGAATTCGGGGAAGAATTATTGCAAATGCATCAACAACATAGTGATCTAAATTTGATTATTTCTCTTTATGCGGGGACAAATTTACAGAAGGCTTGCTGTACATATGGAAGAAGAATGGCATGTGTCGTAGAAAATGAGTTACAGAGGACTACCATGTTGACTAATCAAGAATCCTTCCAATTGCAAAAACCAATATCTAATATATCGTTGTTGGAATATCCAGGTATTGTACTTGTTTTGTTCTTTCTCTAGTGATTCTTTGGATTCTATGCTATTTATAAATCTTGATTAACAAGATGTTTACTATAACTACTAATGGCGGATATTGTAAAGAAAACAATGATGACACTTTGCAATAAAGCAATAATCAACATAGTGTGCACAATGTTGAAGAAATTTTGGAGATGCAAATACAAGACGAATAATATATCATACCAGGTACATAATTTATTTTGTTTCTTTTGTTGTTTAGAAATCTCGATTAACAAGTTGTTTACTATAACTACTATAACTATTTTGTTTCTTTCGCTGTTAAGATATTTTGACTAGCAAGTTGTTTACTATAAATACTAATGGTGGATATTGGAAAGAAACAAATAACGACACTATGCAACAAAGCAATGATCAACATAATGTGCACAATGTTGAAGAACGTTTGGAGATGAAAATACAGCAAGAAGAAGATACCACACCAGGTACATAATTTGTTTTGTTCTTATTATTTTTAAAATTTATTTGTTTCCACATGTCATAATATTTTGGAATGTTTGTATTTAAATAAATATAAGAACAAGACATTAACCATATAGCTTTGCAATTAATTTTGGAGATGGAATATCAATTGGCATAATAAACATGATATCATATAGTGTGCTTATTTTGGTGTTTCTCTTGATTTTAGAAAAAATGTTCATGTATAATTCATAACATTTCATATATTGGTTATAGTTACAGACGAGGAGAATGAGTACATGAATCAAGCGAATGTGCCAAAGAACTATAATGAAAAACATAATACCATCACAGGTCTTTAATATGATTTATTGTATGTCTATTTATTTAATGAATTTTATTCGTTGATACATTTTATAACATTTCATATGTTTATTACAGTGGCAAATAAGGAGAAAAAAGACAATGATCAAGGGAATGTGAAACAAAGCCACAGTCAAGAACATGATATCATATCAGGTACTTCACATGTCTCTTATTTTCAATTAAACATAAAATATGTCTTATAAAACAAAATTTGATTAAAAGAAGTATTATTGGTATTTGATTGAAGGTTTGTTATTTTGGCTCTAGGTTCTATGAAGACAATACAAGTGAAGTGTGGCTTATCTATACCTAGTACAAAAAATACTCAAAGTGAGTGTATTTCTTCAACAATTTTTTATTATTAATAATTTATGTAGCATGAATAAAATGAATTAACTATGTTATCCATTATTGTTTTGCAGCTATTATAAGTCAAAAGAAATTAGTTATTTTTGAATTGAATAACATTTTCTATCAGAGCGTTGATGGTGATGCATCACAAAAAGAATTTATTGAGAAAATGGGAAGGGCTGCAGATTACACGATAGAGAAAAAATCGTTTTGGTTTCGTCCACATGCAAAAACATTTCTTGAAATGTGTTCCAGAAAAGAATCTCTTGACATTGCAATTTGGACGACATCTTTGAAACAAAACACAACAAGAGTTATGAAAAATTTGGTTTCAGAAACATTACAAGCTAAATTTTTGTTTACATGGACTGTTTCAGATTGCAAACAACAAAAGGGAAAAAATTCCATTGATAATTCAACACAAGTTATATACAAAAAACATCTGAAAAAAGTGTGGAGAATGTATTCTCAATATGATGCTACTAACACTATTCTAGTGGATTGTTCAATGGAGACAAAGAAAGAAAATCCCAAAGAAAATGTGATTATTGCCCCTTCGTTTGATGGAAAAAATGAGGATAAATGGTTGATCGCTGATTTGTGGAGCTTATTGAATAAATTCTACAAGGCACCTGATGTTCGAGATATTTTGAAGAATCTTCAATGACTTTTAATAGTACATTAAGATGACTGTTATTCTTTTTCTCTATAAACAAAATCTTGAAGTTTATAATATAAATTCTTGGTCATTGTACATTTGATGACTTAATTCTACATATGCTGTGTTATTACTGTGTTTTATTTTATTATCAATTTAATGTCAATATTATTTCATAATACTCATATAAGGATTGTTGTTGTGTCATTATTATAAATTAACATATT
>LPNX010270276.1:248077-283820 GCA_001517045.1 Pseudotsuga menziesii
GTGGAAATAAGAGGAGTCCCCAAAATTGAAGTTAGGGATCGAATTCAAAGCATTTGGGTGGAAATAACTCCAGAAAAGCAAAACCCTAGTTTGCTACTTAACCAACATTGCAGGATTTCAGCTCCAAATTCAGATCCGACATCTTGACCTGGTAAGATCTAAATCTTTCGTATTTCCATTTGAGGTTCTCAGTTAAGATGTCTCATCATACCAAGCTTGAGGGAGTTGATAACTTCCGAGCCTGGAAGTATAGGATCTCCCTGGTCCTTGAAGAAAATGAGTTGGACTCCTATATAATTGAGGAGGTTCTAGTTCCAGAGGGAGATGAGGCTAAGTCCTTACATAAGAAGAAGTTGGTTATGGAAAAGAGAATCATTTGTTGATTCTATCAAGGATCATCTCATACCATAGGTGTCCTCCCTCAAGACACCTAAAGCTATGTTTGATTCCCTAACCAAATTGTTTGAAGGGAAGAGCATAAACCAGAAGATGACTTTGAGAAACCAATTGAAGAATGTAAAGATCCAAAATGTTGAGACCATCCAGTCTTACTTTACAAGGGTATCTCAGATCAAGGAACAACTGGAAGCAGTAGATGAAGAAGTGGAAAATGCAGAGATTGTGATGACCACCTTGAATGGTCTCCCTAGATCATGGGACTCTTTCATTCAAGGGATCTGTGCCAGAAAGAAGTTAGTCAAGTTCAACACACTATGGGAAAAATGCTCTCAAGAAGAAGCTCGGATAGAAGCTCGAGAAGAAAAGATGGGAAATGAAGATCAAGCTCTCACAACCCACACCAAGAAAACCAAAAGGGACCATCATCACTCCAAAGGTAAGCCTTATCACTCTAGAAGATATTGGGCTACTGTTAGATGTTACACATGTGATGAGAAAGGTCACATATCCAAATTCTATCCTAACAAAGGGAACTCAAAGAAGAAGAATGGAAACAAGAGAAGACATCATGCTCATCCTGCAGAGGATTATGAACCTTCCACAAAGAGAATCAGACAAGAAAGTGATTCTTCAAGTGATGAAGAATATGTACTGATCTCTGCTCTTACAGGAACTATCTCACATGGAAGCAATGATTGGCTCATAGACAGTGGTGCTTCCAAGCATATGACGAGATTCAAAGAATCATTTGTGAAGCTATCTGAACATGAGTCACCCCACAAGGTGAATCTTGGGTATGATTACCAGTATCCTATAAAAGGTAGTGGTGAATCCTCCTATATACTAGACTTTGGAAGGTCTATAAAGATGCAGAATGTATTATTTGTTCTAGGACTAAAGAAGAACCTCCTCTCCATATCTGCATTGGATGCAAAAGGAATGAGGGTTGCTTTTGTAGATGGCCAAGTTCTTATGTGGCCAAAGGGAAAGACTTTTGACAATGCAATAGTGATTGGGGAACAAGAAGGAGGAATATACAAGCTGAAGGGCCAACCAAAACAAGCTTTGGTTCATGACTCAGTAGAACCAAATGAAATTTGGCCTAGAAGGCTTGCACATGTGCATTACAGAGCACTACCACTTGCAAGCAAAGCTGTTGAAGGTCTTCCAGAAATTCAAGCAAAACATGATGGGGTCTACAAAGGATGTGCGAAAGGAAAGAATACAAAGAAGACATTTCCAAGTAGCGAGAGCAAAGTAAAAGGAATCTTGGAAATCATCCACTCCGATGTATGCGGACCAATGTCATCAAGTTCTCTAAGCGGGTATGCATACTATGTTTCTTTTATTGATGAATTTTATAGGAAAACATGGATTTACTTCATGAAGAACAAAGATGAAGTATTCAACAAGTTCAAGGAATTCAAAGATTTGATCGAGAACCACACTGAAAAGAAGATAAAGACTTTTTTATCAGACAATGGTGGGGAATTCACTTCGAATGAGTTCAAGGAACTATGTAAACACTCGGGGATTAAGAGGGAGTTATCCACCCCTTATAATCCACAACAGAATGGGATTATAGAAAGGAAGAATATAACTATCATGGAAGCTGCAAGAGCTATGCTTCATGATCAAGATCTTCCTATGCATATTTGGGCAGAAGTAGACATAACAATAGTGTATGTACATAACCGTACTCCTCACAGAGTACTCGAGAACAAGACTCCTGAAGAAGTCTTCTCCGGCAAGAAACTAGAAGTCAGCCATCTCAAAATATTCGGATGTCCAGTATACATACACATTCCAAAAGAGAAGAGGACAAAATTAGATCCTTTAGGAAAGAAGGGTATATTTGTGGGATACTCTGAAAGCTCGAAGGCTTACAGAATATACTTCCCAGGTTTAAAGAAGATTGACATCAGCAGGGATGTAACATTTGATGAAGATTCATCCTACATCAAATCCAGAAATAAACCCGCTAAAGAACCTGAAGAAGCAGAAGCTCCCAGAATTCATGATACAATCATGAACGAAGAAACTCAAGAAGAATATCGAGAATTTGAAGAACCATAAAGACCTGTAAATCCACCACAGGAGAAGAATCCTCACAAGAGGAAACCTACTTGGGTATGAGAGATTATCCAAGGTGCGAAAAGATATGGGGTTCCAGAAGAGAATCCCAGAGAAAGAAAGAGGACCAGATCTTATTCCAGTTATGTAGCTTTGCTATGTGATTTCATTGATAAAGAACCTTCCAAATATGAAGAAGCAGCAGAACGAAAATAATGGAAGGATGATATGATCGAAGAGTGTCAATTGATCATGAAGAATGATGTTTGGGATGTTGTCCCAAGACCAGAAGGGAAGTCTGTCGTAACTTCCAAATGGATCTACAAGATCAAGCATGCTGCAGATGGTAGCATTGAAAAATATAAAGAAATATTTTTTTCTCGTTGTTTCTCACAAAAAGAAGGAATAGACTATGAAGAAACCTTTGCACCTATATCCAGATACACTTCCATCAGATCGGTACTTGCTCTGGCTGTAGTGATGAAATGGAAGATACACCAAATGGATGTCAAGACTGCCTTCTTGAATGGTGTAGTGGAAGAGGAAGTGTATGTGGAGAAACCACTCGGTTTTGAGACACATGACAGGCAGTCTCATGTGTGTAAACTGAAGAAAGCCCTGTACGGTTTGAAACAGGCACCCAGGACATGGTACGACAGAATTGACAGCTTTCTATCCAGTTTGGGCTTTACCAAGAGTAAAGCAGATTCCAACCTTTACTACAAGGTTGAAGATGGAAACCCAGTGATGATCCTACTATATGTAGATGATCTGTTTGTAACAGGTATGGATGGGTTGATTGTTGATACAAAGAGAAAGCTTGCTGCCGAGTTTGAAATGAAGGACTTGGGTATGATGCATTATTTTCTAGGTATGGAGGTGTGGCAGAATACGAATGGAATCTTCCTTGGACAAGGGAAGTATGCAGTAGAGATCCTGAAGAGATTTGGGATGATGGACTGCAAGGCATTAACCACACCTATGGAATCAAATATGAAGCTATTAAGTGATGCTTCATCAGAGTCGGTTGATGCCACGATGTATCGTCAGATGATTGGGTCCTTGATGTACCTGGTGAACACGAGACCAGATATTTGCTTTGCTGTGAACAACTTGAGCCAATACTTGACATATCCGAGACATGTTCACTTGACTGTTGCAAAGCGTATTCTGAGGTACCTAAAGGGTACGGTTGATTATGGGCTATGTTGATTCAGATTAAGCAGGAAGTGCCATTGATAGGAAGAGCACTTCAGGGTGTTGCTTCAATATGGGATCAGGTGTGATCTCGTGGTTTAGCAGGAAGCAATCCTATGTGACACTGAGTATAGCTGAAGCAGAATATGTCGCAGCTTGTTCAGCTAGTTGTGAGGAAGTATGGCTGAGGAAGCTACTTTCTGATTTATTTGATATCCAGTTAGATGCTACTTGTATATACTGTGACAACCAAAGTTGTGTAAAGCTGTCAGAGAATCCAATATTCCATGACAAGTCAAAGCATATCGAGATCAAGTATCACTATAACAGGGATATGGTGCAGAGAGGAGAAGTGAAGCTCCAATATGTTGCAATAGATGAACATATAGCTAATGTGTTGACGAAGCCATTGGCTAGGGTGAAGTTTGAGTACTTCAGGGAGAAGCTTGGTGTTCTCTAGATCGAGATTCCTCCTAAGAGGAAATGATGTGTCCGTGATGAGCCCTTCTGACATGGTGAGAGGATTGGTTCCTTCCATGGTCAGATATAAGTGTTGTGCCCTTCCGACATGGTGAGATGATTGGGTCCTTCCATGGTCGGATGTAAGAGCCGTGACATGGTGAGAGGATTGGTTCCTTCCATTGTCAGATGTATGTATGGATTCCACACCCAACATGAAAAAGGTCTATCTTTGTGAAGATACATCTAGTATGAAAAAGGACTAGCTCTGTGTGGATCCCACATCTAGCATGAAAAAAGGCTGGCTCTCTGAAGACACATCTAGTATGAAAAAGGAGTAGCTCAGTGTGGATGCCACACCCAGTATGAAAAAGGACTGGCTCTGTGAAGACTCATTTAGTATGAAAAAAAACTAGCTCTGTGTGGATGCCACACCCAGTATGAAAAAGGACTGGCTCTGTGAAGACTCATCTAGTATGAAAAAGGACTAGCTTTGGGTGGATCCCACACCTAGTATGAAAAAGGACTGGCTCTATGAAGACTCATCTAGTATGAAAAAGGGCTAGCTCTGAGTGGATGCCACATCTAGTATGAAAAAGTACTAGCTCTGTGTGATGATACATCCAGTATGAAAAAGGACTGGCTCTGTAGATGTACATCCAATATGAAAAAGGGTTGGCTATGTAGATATTCCTATGACGAGAAGAATAAAGAGATAGCACCCATGATGATGACCTAGTGATGATCCAGATCGAGTGATGATGATCCAGATCCAGTGATAATGATCCAGATCCAGTGATGATCCAGATCCAGTGATGATGTCCAGTGATCATCCAGATCCAGTGAAGATGTCCAGTGATGAGCTAGATCAAGTGATGATCCAGATCCGAAGATGAAGATGACTTGAAGATGACAAGGACTCGATGATGATCCAGAAGATATAGAGAAGAAGACTAGTGCTGAAAATTGTGTCGAAAGAATACCTTCCTAGTTAAGAGGGAGTGTTGATGTATATGTAAATTCAGAATGTATTTCACTTGTATTTCTTATATATTGTAACCCGATGTTTATTCCAGGATGTATTTGAGTCATGTCATGCCTTGATGTTCCTATCAAGAAGTTCTATAATGTAAACAAGTCATGTCAAGTCATTGTGGGTAACCCTCCTATTGTCTAAGGGTTAAAGTCCCCGCAATTCTAGGGCACTAGGGTTATTAGACTCTCCTAGTGAGGTTGGCCCTAGTAGGGTTTAGTCAAGTCGGGAATTAGTATAAATAGAGAGCTGGCCTCTCTATTTATCACACATCTCATACACACTCAAGTGTAGCGCATAGNTTGCTATCGGGAGATCACTTAATGTTTTGGTTCTAATTTTGGTGCCGATTCTATCTTTGAGAAAGTTGCGGGGTTTTCACCATTTATGGTTTCCCCGAGGATAAACATTGTGTTCATTGCCTCTTGTGTTTGATTGCTGTGCTTGTTATTCTCTCAATTAAAGATCCTAATGTATTGCTAGCTTAATGATGAAATTCTAACATAAATCCATATCACTCACTACACTTGCATCGAAAATGTACCTAACTATAATTTTCAATCAGAAAGGCCTAACAAATTTTTTTGATATCTTCTTTGCAGAAGGGGGAGGGCATTAGCACCTCCCCCCTCATAACCCCTTGAGCTAGTGCTACGCACAATGCGCTTGACACATACTGTAGAGCACTAGGTGAGGGGATCATCAAGCGCATCGCTAACAACCACACCCACCTCCCACACATGCAAAAAATATAACACATACCCAACAAGTAGTTATGCTTGAAAAAGGAGTGACTGTGCATAAAAACGGATTTCTAGAACATAGATTGATACCATAATCTTGTTGGTTAATCAAGGTATTTTACATTATAAAATTGTTTTGTTTTAATTAAGATTTTGAGGTGATGAAGGCATGGCCTTCGAATGGAAAATAAGTAGAAAGCATTACGTATGGATTCTTGTTGATTTTTTTTCAAGAAAGTGAAAACCTTCTTCTCCGCGTGCCGTTGGCCTCTCTTCACCATATTTTCTTCGTGTGCAAGCATCGTATTATGGCATGTTGCTATGGGATTGGTAATGTAGGTGTAGGTGGGATTTTTTATGACAACGTGGACTATGGTGAGTGTTAGAACGTTATTACACCTAGGACCACAGCCTCACCATAATTTATTTAATGACTACTAGTTCAAGCAAGGTTAATAATGTTGCCTAAGGTTGTTGAACATATTGTGACCATTATCACTTAGATTGTTGCCCTCATTTGTTCAACCAATGGATAAGGCACATCATTTATAGGCACTAACTCACTAGGGCATGGTCATCCCTTATTTTGTGGATCTTGGTTTGACCTTGTGGCGCACATGCATTGTACATGGTCAATTTTCCTCCTTTTGTATCTTTTAGTCATTCTTAGGGAACCTCCACATGACCATTCTCTCCACCACTCATGGGATACCATTATTATTGACCACTCATTCCATCCCAATGTTCACATCTACCATTCATGACCGTTTGAGGTGATTTGGGAACCTATTGGTCAACCTAGGGGGGTTTGAGGTGCAATGTAATCCTGCCACATGTAGGCCATTCAAGTGCCTCCAAAGGCTAACAATTTTCTTATAGTGTAATATAATGATGATCCAAACACATTTTGATGTTGTATGGTAATACAGAATTCATCTATTTGCACCATATGTTTGTGTTGTTGTGCCTCTTTCACATTGTTTTCATGCCTACTTAACCAAATTCATGTCTAGTAAGGAAATTATTAGCTAGTAGATCTTGTTGTGATTATAATTTTACATGGTATCAGATCTCTTGTATCTTCTAGTTGAATCAAGAGGGTTCAAATTAGCTATCTAGGATTTCCTTCTGAGGATTGAGTGTTTTGTGTTTGTATGTTTTCAGTGGTTGTTTGTCACCAAGTGTGCAACAACAAAATGGAGCAGTCTCATTTCACCTTTCTCAATCCATTAAACTACTTTGAGTGGAATTTAGAGATGGTAATTCAACTGAGATCGAAGGATCTCTTCAAAGTTACTATGGGGACAGAAAATGAGTCAAACTATGTTGTTGAGAAGTCCAAGTTTTTCAATAGGATTGATGAAGTGTTTGTCATGATTTGTCTCAGTAGATCAAGAGACCTCTTGTTTCATGTAGACAGTATCACTGCTTCATATAAAGTGTGGCTCAAGCTCGAGTCACTGTTTGGGAATACTGATGAGTTGAGGGGCCATAATCTCGAGAATGAGTTGATATCTTTGATCCCAAGCAATTTATAAACCATTCAAGAATTCTTCACCAAGTTCAAATCCTTGGTTCTTCAGCTAAAGAAATGTGGAATTGACAAAAAGGAGGAAAAAATGATTTTGTCCACTCTTTCAAATCTAGGGCCTGGATACTCAGTGTTTGTTTCAACCTTTCACTCTACCAAGCTCATAGTTCGAAACTAGAATATTCCATCTTTGGAAGACCTCATGGAGTCTCTTAATCAAGAACAAGACAAGTTATTCCAAATGGGCACCATCAAGCCTTCCAAACACTAATTTCTTGCAGCTGGTGATTTGAAGCATGCAAAAGGAAAGAATAAAACCAAATATTCGAAGAAACAAGAGAAAAGGAAAGACAAAGAGAGGCCCAAATATTCTGAAGGGGTTTCGAATCCTAGCAAGGAGAAAGGGAAGAAGAAGGAGAAGTTGAAATTGACTTACTGTCACAATGGTTGCACCCTGAGAGTGCATGCATGAATAAGGCCATTGATATGATGGTGCATCTCCTAGAGAAGAACAATATCCCTCTTCCAGATGGAGCAAAGAAGAAGTATGGTGGTTCGAATTCTAAATACAAGGAGAGATGGCATGCTTTGATGGCTAGTACTTCTGAATATTCCTCGTTCATCATAGATTTGGGTGCCTCAAGGCACATGAATTCTGCAAGAGAGTATTTCTCTACACTCTAAGCATATAGTGGTCCATCTATTCTCATGGGAGATGAATCAGAGATCCAAACAAAACAAATTGGAAGGATCAATATTTCCAATGGGTACTTGACAATGTGTTGTATGTGCAAGATATAGTAGTAAATATAATCTATGTTTACCAAATGAACCATACTGGTTATGCCAAGAAAGTGACATTCAATCAAGAAGATGTGAAAATTTCTGAAATTTCCACTACCAAAGTGGTTGCAATTGGTGTTGTAGATCATGAGTCAAGGATGTACAAGTTCTCACACTTTCTTCCTTGCTCTTCACCTAATGCAATATTTTCACATGGTAATGAGGTTAGAATATTATGGCATGATAGGTTCGGACACCTCAACTATAGATATATTCAATATTTGAGCAAAGAAAAGATGGTTGAAGGATTTCCAAGTATCAAATTTTCCGAAGGCACATGAAAGGGATGCATTGTTGGAAAGCATGCAGAGTGCAATTTTGAGAAGGGGAAGGAAAGAAGTGCTGCTCATCCCCTTGAATTGATCCATCCATATATAATAGGGTTTCTTCCCACACCATCGTATGGAAACTCAAAGTATATCCTAACATTCATTGATTATTTTTCAAGGTATTGTTGGGTATTCTTTCTTAAGTTGAAATATGAAGTGTTCCTAGATTTCAAAGTTTTCAAAGCTTCTATTGAAAACTCCAGTGGGAAAAAGATCACGGTATTAAGGATTTATAATGGGAAATAATATTCCAATAATAACCTGCAACAACTATATGAAGAATAAGGCATACACATGCAACATTCAGTGCCTTACACACCCCAGCAAAATGTTGTGGAAGAGCGCAAGAATAGGGCATTGAATGAAATGGATACTTGCATGTTGGAGGATAAGTATTTGTATCCTAAGATATGGGATGAATCCATATATTGTGTTTCATATGTTCATAACATATTTTCAAAAAAATCATTGTAATACGTGACTCCATTTGAGGCTTTGAAAGGGCACAAGCCTAATGTGTCTCCCTTCAGTGTGTTTGGCTCAAGAGCATGGACAGTGATAACTCCCGAGAAAAGAAAGGACTTTCAGCCTCAAAAAAGGGGCTCCATAATGGTTGGACATGCTGAATATACAAAGGGATACACGCAATTTTATCCATCATCTCAAAATACTTTCATTGAGAGGAGTGTTTAGTTCGAAGAAGATCCCATGCAAGCATCTGACCAAGAAGAAAGAGAATGCTCATATCCATCACTTGATGATGATGTAGGTGATGTTTCTAAATCTGATTTTTCTAATTTTTATATGGAATATGAATATAATGACATGAATTCATATCATGACCCTCCTACAAGGATTAAATGGGATGATAAAACCATACATGCATCTGGTGAACTTGCAGGAGATCCACAACACACTAGGAAGACTAGATCCTAGTTTCACAATGCTTTCATTACTTGTGATTTGAATATTATTGGGAGGTATTTCTTGATGGTTGGTTCTGATCCACAGTAATATGAAGAAGAATAATATGACCCAATGTGGAAAGTTTCCATGCTTATAAGAGTACAAGTCTCTTCAAGACAATGAGACTTGGGAGTTGGTTCCTCTTCCTTCCAAGAGGAAACTAGTCCAATGCAAGTGGGTGTATAGGACCAAAATTGATGCTGATGGTTCTGAAGTAATTATAAGGCCATTTTGGTTGGTAAATGCTTCTATCAAGTCCAAGGAGTGGACTATACAGAGACATTTTCGCATGTGGCAAAGATGGACTCAATCAGGCTAGTTTTCGCCATTGCTGCATCCAAACGATGGGAGGTGCACCACATGGATTTGAAGAGGGAATTTATTCATGGTGATATTCATGAGGATATATATAGGAAGCATCCTGAAGGCCTCATATATGATCCTTCAATTTTTTCCAGGTTTAATAAGTCCCTCTATGGCCTCAAGCAAGCTCCTAGATCTTGGTATGCCAATATCGACAACTTTCATCTATATCAAGGATTTGAAATATGCAAATCTGATCCTAATGTAAATTTGAAACATTTTGGTGACACTATATTGATCATTGTATTGTATGTTGATGATATTTTATATTGGAAGTTGCATTGATGACATAGGTTCAATAAAGTCTTCATTGCATAGTGCGTTTTCTATGGCTGACCTTGGATGGTTGAAACAATTTCTTGGCTTGGAGATTGAGAAATATAATGAGCTATCAAGGTCACAAAATCAAAATATGCTTCAGATATGTTAAAAAAGTTTAGAATAGTTGATTGAAAGGCTACTAAGTTTCCCTTCCTTTCAATATTAAAACTAGAAGATTTTGCTTCATCACCATTGGTGGACAACTCATTATATAGACAACTAGTTTGGAGCTTGTTGTATGTCACATACTCTCGACCTGATTTGGATCATGCAGTAGGTTTTGTTTCTATATACATGCAAGAGCCTCATGAGATTCATTAGAAGGACTCGAAGAGGATAGTTCATTATGTGCAAGGAACCAAGCATTTCGAGATACATTATGCAGTTAGTTCTTCACTTGAACTTGGTTGGATACACTGATTCATATTGGGTTGGAGATAACATTGACATAAAGTACACTTCAAGTTATGTATTTATGCTTTCACATGGTCCCATTTTCTGGTCTAGCAAGAAGCATCACATTATTTCCTTATATTCAGTTGAGGTCAAGTACAGAGGAGCAGTGAATGTGGCTACACAATGTGTGTGGTTGCAAGGTATTCTTGGGAAAATTGGATTTGCATTTGATTCACCCACTATCGTTTGGTGTGATAATAAAAGTACAATAAATATTTCCATAGCTCCAACACAGAGACAGAGAACCAAGCACATAGATATACACATGCACTACATTAGGAGCTTGGTGCATGACCATATTATATCATTATAGTATTGTCTATATTATGAGCAGTCTGTTGAAATTATCTCCAAGATTTTTGCTGAGAATACCTTTACCTACCTTAGATCACTCCTTGAGGCGGGTGATACATGGTGAAGACTGATTTTGCTTCATGTCCATTTTTGAGGGGAGGTTTTGTTCCCATGTGGTTTTCTTGCTTACCTTGGTTATATGGACTGATAAAATTGTAAGAGGTGACTTGTGAATTTGCTGACAAGGCTTCATTTTCTGATTTTAGCTACAGTAAGCCAGGATTAATGGGGGGTGTTAGAACTTTATTACACCTAGGACCATTGTCTCACCATAATTTATTTAATGAATGTTGGTTCAAGCAAGGTTAATGATGTTTCCTGAAGTTGTTGAGCATATTGTGACCATTATCACTTAGATTGGCACCCTCATTTGGTCAATCAGTGGATAAGGATCCTCATTTATGGACATTACCCCACTAGAGCACACTCATCCCTTATTTTGTGGATCTGGTTTTGACCTTGGGGCACACATGCATTGTACATGGTTAGTTTTCCTCCTTTTTGTTATTTTAGCCAATGTTGGGCCACCTCCATGCCACGATTCTCTCCACCACTCATGGGCCACCATTATTATTGACCACTCATGCCATCCCAACATTCACATCTTCCATGTGCGACTGTTTGGGGTGATTTGGGAGGTTATTGGCCAACCTAGGTGGGTTTGAGGTCCAATATAAGCCTGCCACATGTAGACCATTTGAGTGCCCCCAAAGGATAACATTTTTCTTCTATTGTAATATAATGATGATCCAAACACATTTTGATGTTGGATGGTAATATAAATTTTAGCTATTTGCACCATATGTTTGTGTTATTGTGCCTCTTCCACAATGTTTTCATGAATACTTAGCTAAATTATTGTATAGTAAGGAAATTGTTAGCTAGTAGATCATGTTGTGATTAGAATTTTATAGTGATATCTTGCTATAGTGAGATATCAGGGCCTGGAAACCAATATTAGGAATTTCAAGGCATGTGAAGATGGTAAGGTTCCTATGGTTAGTCCTTTGTTTCTTAACTTCTATAAAATTTGTATTTCATGCCTTCAATTTGCAGTCTAGTATACTTTGGAGTGGAGGAGTCTATGTTGCCTGCCCTCATTATTTATCTTTGTATATCATACTTCTCCTATTGAGTCTGGGAAATATTTTTCCTTTTCGAGGAGGACTGGGAATGAGATATCCCAACCTATGAATTGATTTCACGTACCTAATGCTATGATACCAAAATGTCACATCCCCTCCCTCATTGGAGGAGAACGTGACCTCAAATTCTCTCTCTAGTAGCACAATGTAACGTACCCGCTACACTGATATACCACAATGTCCATGAAACCGATGCCGATACACTTGACTGATATCCAGAATAATTTAAAACTTATTAATTATTTCTCTTTAACACAGTCATGGGTCATGTAATATCCTTTAAAATTCATTCTCAGGATTAAAAACCACTGTAATAGTCGTTCCTCCTTTGACAGACCCACTCTGTAATTGGAAAGGTTATTTCTGCATTGAACCTGTCCTTTTCGCACTTCGCTTTCTGCATTATCCTTTCCTTTTTTTGATGTGGAATCCGGGAACCAGAAACATAATGTGTGACAGAGTCAGATGATCCTCCTTGCACCTTGCACCTTTCTCCCTTTCACTTTCTGCTGTGGAAATCGAGAATCAGAGAACTAGAAAATGATGGAATCCTTTATCCATGTTTCCACCTTCCGCCTTTTAGTAATCTAGTGCAGAACTCAGGAATCGAAAAACTAACAAATGATGAAATCCTTTATCCACATTTCTTCCTTCTGCATTTCTCCTTTCCACTTTCTAGTGCAGAACTTGGGAATCGGAAAGCTAACTTTTTACCTTAACCTTTTTCCCATTTTCCACCTCCTGTTTGCCGCCTTCTGCAGGTGAATTTCGGGGTGTAGAAAACACACTTTTTCTGCTTCATACTTCCGCCTTCCACAGGTGGATTTCGAGTGCGGAAAACCAACATTCTTCCTTGTCATTTTTCCTGTTTTCCACCTTTCTCCTTTCACCTTCCACAGGCGGATCCCGGGTGCAGAAAACCAACATTCTGCTTTGTTTCAACTTCTCTCTTCTCCCTCCTGCCTTCCGCCTTCTATAGGAGGATTTTGATGTGTGGAAACGCTTAATTTAGATGCCTTTTGACTCTATAACCAGGCTTCTAGCCTCCATGATGATAAGCAAAATGCATTGAAACATACAAGGCATATACAGATGCAAATGTAAGAAAATTTAATAGCAGTAGACTCTACTTAAATAATTAGCAAGCATTCATCATATTCAATTCATTCATAAGAAAATATATTTCATAAATAATAATAATAGAGAATATTTATCTTGAAGATGAAGCCTTCCAGCAACTAGCTATGTCATTGCAACATTCCACCCAACCATAGGCCAGTTGTGTTCATTAATATCTCAACACAACTGCACCCCCGATTTGGGCATGAATTCCACAAGGAACTAGGGAACATAAGACTTATGCACAACCAGATCATATCACACATAGTGAATCCAACCTTTAGTTGGATTTATCAGACTGTCTAGCCAAGCAAACACACCATTGGGTTTATCAGGCCACAAGAAAACAATCCAAACATATGGGTTTCACATGCTACACAACCAAGCCATATCACTACCGAGTTTCACATGCTATTTAGCCAATCCAACTAACAGTTGGGTTTCACAGACTGCACACATTCAATCCAACATTCACATTAAGGACCAGCCAAGCCAACTAACAAATGGGTTTTACAGATGACTCATCCAAGCCATCTCACTGCTAGGTTTCACAGGCTATTCAACCAATCCAACTAGTTGGGTTTATCAGGATGTCCAACCAAGGATCACACATGGCCAAATGCACAACAAGACACAGCTAAGCCAATGTTTGATTGGGTTTCACCATGGGGACTTCACTTAGTGAACATCTCACATAACATGTGCGATGATGGGATATTAAAGAATACTTTTAATTTCCATAGATATTGACCCAAACTCTTTTTGTTGAAACCCCCTCCCAATACTTAAAACCTCATCCCCACCTCTTTTTATACCGCAATCCTTATAAACCGCCCTACCCACCCCCACCTTAAACCCCTCATCCTTCCAATACCTGCAATATATTGGTTCAATTTTTGATAATTTTTAAACCCACAATATGAACTAACGTGATAGGATATTGGTCAATAAGTGAAGCCCCCATGGGTTTCACAGGCTTCCCAGTCAAGCCAATATATAATTGGGTTTCACAGGCTGTCATCCAAGCCAATCTATGTTTGGGTTTCATAGGTTGCTAATGAAGTGGAAAGGAAGAATGACTAAGCTAGTGTCTCATTCAAGAGCTAGGGATACCTCCACAAGATCTAACTTGCCTGGAAACAACAATATCTACACACCCAACACAAGGAAGCATCCCCTTCTCTGCTCCATAGTTCCTCGGGCTATGCCTTCCCTTCTAGTGCTCTTCAGGGTGTGCATAGAAGATTCACTAGCCACTCTTATCTTTTTGTGAGGTTCCTCTCTGCACTAGGTTTATCAATCCCATTCGGTGTCTCTTATACTCCTAAGTCTTGCATACAGTTTAGACCCGAACCAGGGTGCACATCACAACAAACCACAAGGAGACACGACAACATAGGCTCCACTTTGTAACACAGATAAATAGGGTTTCATACCACTTTGCAGTTCAGGATAACACTACAACCCATCAACCAGGGTCTCGGCAAAGGAAAATACCTGCAGAAACATGTAGCAACACTCTATTAGCTTGCGTTGTGTCTGCGGGATGTTGAACCACATTGAACAACCACTTCCCTGACTCAGGATAGTGAACCACAATGAAAAACCATGACTGTGGAATAGGGAGAATGAACAATGCATGAATCCCTTAACCCGCCATGAAGAACAATCAACATAACCTTCTCATGACTGAGGGAAAGACGGATTGGCATGCATCTGCATGCTTACTTGCGTCAAAAGCGAGAATGTGACTTCCCAAACTACAGGAAAGCTCAGGCATGAAACAAACTGCCATGCCTTACTCTGCCCAAGGAATTAACTGCCTCAATATATTTTCTGGAAGAATTGAATGATTGAAGACAAAGGAAAAAAAGGTAGTTGATAGTTTATGGGTTTCTCCATGACATATGGTCTCACCCTATTGGCTCAGGAGTTTGAATAACTCCCCTCCCTATTACTTGAAAAATCATGCCCCCATCTCTTTCATGTTGTAGTGCATAGCTAGCTATGGTATTTTATTAAATTGTGTATTTACATGATGACTTCAAAATATAATGTTCCAGAATAGCACTATAACCATAGGTATCAACCTTGCTCACCTATACACAAAACACCAAATCAATGGTAGGGCCTTGGCCTTAAGCTCCTTGCCATGATTTACATACAATATATACATCATGTATAATTTCAATACGATGGGGTCAAGACCAAGTTGTTACATTCCCCTCCCCCTTCATTAGCACTGTCCTCAATGCTTTACAAAATTGAACGAAATTGGATGTGCCAATCACATGGCATCCTCCAGCTCCCACGTAGCCTCATCTAGGTCGTCGTGCATCCACTACACCTTTTCCTATCCAACGGCTTGATTTTGGAGCACTGTGACCTTCTTGTCAAGGATGTGCAATGGGTCGGCTTGGAACTCTCCCTCGGGTTCCACTTGGATCACATCCCAATTTATCACATGGTTAGGGTCATGTACATATTTCTTAAGCAAAGAAACATGAAAAAAATCATGGTCTCTAGTTCTAGCAGGAAATGCACATCTATATGCAACTGGCCCTATTCTTTCAAGCACTTCAAAAGGCCCACAATATCTAGGTGACAACTTGGCACAACTTCCAAGATTTAAGGAACTCTTCCTTGCCCTCACTATAAGGTAAACATGATCCCCAACACTGAACTCTCTGTTCACTCTATGCTGATCTGTATAGCTTTTCTATCTATCTTGGGTTGCTTTCAGGTTCTGCCTGATCTTTGCAACCTCTTGCTCCATTTCCTTGAGCAAATCTGGACCAAGCACAATCCTATTCATTGGATTAGCACAATCCTATTCATTGGATTATCCCAAGTCACTTGTGTCCTACACCTTCTTCCATACAAGTCTTCATATGGACTCATTCCCAATGATGCATGTTGTCCATTATTATAGGAAAAATCTACCAAGTGTAAATAATCCTCCCACTTGGATGGTTTGTCCATCACATACATGCGAATCATGTCTTCAAGCACCCGGTTTACCCTCTCTATTTGTCCATCAGTTTGAGGATGGTAGGAAGTGCTACAGTTTAACTTGGCACCCAAATATGCAAACAGACCCTTCCAAAACATGGAAGTAAACTTGGGATCTTTGTAAGAGATTATTGCCTTAGGCAATCCATGCAATCTGAAAAATCTCCTTCATGAATATTTTTGCAATGGCATCAGTCTTATACATGGACTTAACCGGTATAAAATCTTGTGCCTTTGTCAACTTTTCCACCACAACCCTGATGGAATCATGTTTTCTCCAAGTCACTAGAAATCCGGTAATAAAATCCATGGAAATAACTTCCCATTTCCATTCTGTGACTGGAAAAGGCTGCAATAACCTTGATGGGTGTTAATGCTCAACCTTCACCCGCTGACATTTCATGCACTTATAAATATACTCAGCAATGTCCTTTTTCATTCCTGGCCAAAAATACTGCTTTTTGGCTGTAGCAATTGTCTTCTAGTATCCTGGGTGACCAGAATATGGAGTTTGATGGATTTCATCCATAACAATTATCCTCAAGTATGCTACATTTGGAATATAAATTTTGTTATTATAGGTAAGAAGTCAATCTTCTTCTACTTTATATCTCTCATACTTCCTTTTAAGACTTTGCTACTGTAATTTGTCTCCTGTCTGCACATACATTTCATCCTTAGTAGTATGATTAACAATCCGCTGTCTCAAATTTGATTGGAAAATACTAAGAGATGCCACATGCATTTCATGCACCTTCCTGCTGAGTGCATCAACCACTTTATTTTCTTTCCTTTTTATTTGTTTGACTTCAAAGTCAAACTCACATAAAAAATCCAATGATCTAGCTTTCCTAGCATTTAGAGTTGGATGATCAAATGAGTACTTCAGACCACAATGGTTTGTCCTTAGCTCAAATTTTCTTCCCATTAAGTAATGCCTCCACATCTTGAGAGCATGTACTATGGATGCAATTTCTAGATCATTAGTAGCATAGTTATTCTCATGATCCTTCAGCTTTCTAGACTCATAACATACCACGTGGTTGTCTTGCATAAGAAATCCTCCAAGTCCTTGATTACATGCATTAGCACACACCACAAAGTATTTTTTTGCATCTGCAATTTTCAGAGTTGGTGCACTTGTAAGAAGATTCTTCAACTGCTAGAAGCTTTCTTCACATCTTGGTTTCCATTCAAACTTTATCCCCTTCTTTTTCAAAGAAGTGATTGAATGTGCAACCTTGGAGAATCCTTCGATGAACCTCCTATAGTATCCTGCAAGTCCCATAAAAGATCTTACACCTGTCACATTCCTTAGGGTTGGATAATTCATAATGGATTCAATCTTTTCAGGGTCTACAGATATTCCCTCCTCTGAGATAATGTGACCCAAATAATGAATTGTATCTCTATAAAAGTCACACTTTCTCAGCTTTGCATAAAACTTATGCTCCCTTAGCAATTGCAATGTCAGTCTCAGATGTTCTTCATTCTCTTCTTCATTCTTAGAATAAATAAGAATGTCATCAAGGAAGACAAGAACAAACTTGTCTAGATACCTACTAAAAACACTATTCATGAGACACATGAATGTAGTTGGTGCATTTGTGAGACCAAATGGTACCACTACAAACTCATAGCATCCATACCTTGTTCTAAAGGTTTTATTGTGAATATCTTCATCTTTGATTCTTACCTGATGGTAACCAGACCTCAATTCAATCTTGGAAAATACCTTTGCTCCTCTCATTTGATCAAAATGGTCATCAATATGAGGTAAAGGGTATTTATTCTTCATATTAACCTTCTTCAACTATCTGTAATCAATACACAACCTGAGTGTACCATCTATCTTTTTCACAAACATAACTGGTGCTCCCCAAGGGGACACACTTGGCCTGATATACTTATTTTCCAACAACTCTTGCAACTGCTTCGTCCGCTCTAGCAATTCTGGTGTGCTCATCCTGTATGGTGTCTTAGACACTGGTGCTACTCCAGGCACAAGGTCAATTGTAAAATCAATGTCTCTTTTTGGATGAAGCACTAGAATTTCATCAGGAAAAAAATACCTGAATTTCTACAATACATGAAAGTCCTCCAACCTAGGACTTTCATTCTCTGCCACCTCCAAAACATGGTTTGAATACAATCTGCAACCTTTCCTACAGAACTTCTTTAGCTGCATTGCTGAAATATTCCTAACATAAATCAACTTTGGGATGCCTCTTACAACCCTTGGATTTTCTTCTTCATCCATGCATTTAAAATTATTATTGTAACAGTCAAGCTTAACTCTGTGCACTTCTAACAAATCCATTCCAATGAGAATATCATAAGAACCAAGTGGTAGAACATTCAAGTTTGCATAAGTGACTAACCCATCCATCTCTAATGGGAATTTCTCTACCACTTCACTAACTTTTCTCTTGGTTCTAGTGGCTAGTTGAACCAACCATGATTTGCTATCCTTTAACTTCTTAAAAGCACAAATTGCAACTACTCTAGGAGTAATATAACTGTGAGTAGATCTAGGTTCAATCAAAACAGAAACAAATTGCTTATCAATATTACCTTCAACTGCAACCACAGTTGATTGATGATATGCCTAATGGTCCTCTAGTGTTGCATAAATTCTATGGACATTCCTTGCTACTTGACCCACTGTTTCAGCTTCTTGGATGTTGTGAGCTTGCCTCACATACCCATTCTCAAGTGGATAGTTCCTACGCATATGGTTTTCTCCACATATCCAACACTGGAGTGGTTCTCTGATCTCTTTTGGATCTATTGACCTATCATCCATCACTCCGGCTAGCTTAGTCACAGCTTGTGATGGCTTCCTTTGATGATTTTGGAAGTGAGAAGGTTTGAAACCTTTCTTCCTTTGGTCAAACTTTTCATTCTTCTTGTCCTTCCATGCCTTATGGACATCCGATTTTCTTTTGTTATGATCATAGCAATACTTGGAATTCCTTATAGCCTCTTCTAGAGTTGAAGGTTCATCAAAATCAATTCCGTCTTTGTATGACTGAGGTAATCCAATTAGAAAACATTGAATTTTCACTTTATCGTCCTTGATGTACCTGACAAACCTCAACAACTCCAAGAATTTGTTTGTATATTCTTCCATGGTCAGCTGCCCCAATTTTAGCTCATGGAACTCTTTGATCTTATCATCATAGTACCTCTCAGAGAGTTACTTCTGCTTGAAATACTTCTTGAACTGCTTCCACATGATCTTTCTATCATTTATCTTCTTCACTTTCCTGAGGTGCTCCCGCCATATAGACGCTCTTCCATTCATATTGAAGATAGCTACCCTTACCTTCATATTTCATGAGTAGTCCTGGACTTGGAAATATTTATTCATCCCAAGAAGCCAAGCTTTAGCTTCTTGACCAGTCTTTACCTCACCATTAAAGGTAGGTGTCCTTTCCTTCTTAAATTCATCATGTGAACTATTTCGATAATGCCTCTTTCTCTTATCCCTATGAGATGAAGAGTTTGAACCTCCAGTGGATCCTTCAGAGTCAAATGACCCACTAGAAGATATCTTTCTTCTTCTGGTACTGCTCCTACTTCCTCCTAGATTTACTGCCCGATGCCCAGAGTTTATCCACGTTTAGATGTCTATCAAACTCTGCAACATGGCTGCGTTCAACTGATTTTGCTCTTCTTGAGCTTTAATCATTCTTTTATTGTCTTCTCTATAACTTTGCATCTCCACCGTACCCTTAGGCTTCTCATGGTGGCTGCAATATCTGGGGGAGTATCTTGATATCTTCTCCCATTAGATTGTGTTTCATCATTTCCAACTCAAATGTTCTCACCCATGGTATCTGCCTCATGCCCATAGGGGTCATGTGCATCATTCATGTTGTAGGTTCTCATGGCTAAGCCAAAAACCAACTTTTCCAAACCACACTATGACTCTAAAAAAATGTGTCAATGAACACACCGTTAGACAATCTCAGAATTCAATAACCACTTACCATGGAACCAATAGCTTTGTAAACTATTCACTTGGCCCATCTAGGCCCAATGTTGTAAACATTAGCTATGATACCACAATGTCACATCCCTTCCCACCCTGGAGGAGAATGCGACCTCAATTGCTCACTCTGGTAGCACAATGTAACGTACCCACAACACTACTATACCACGATGTCCATGAACCTAGTGCCCATACACTTGACTGATATGCAGAATAATTTAAAACTTATGACTTATTTCTCTTTAATACAGTAATGGGTCATGAAAAATCCTTTAACATTGATTCTGAGGCTTAAAACCCACTGTAATAGTTGTTTTGCCTTTGATAGATCCACTCTATAACCGGAAAGGTCATTTCCGCATTGAACCTATCCTTTCCACACTCCACTTTCCACATTATCCTTTCTGCTTTCTGCTGCAGAATCTGGGAATCGAAAACATAATGTGCGATGGAGTCAGATGATCTTCCTTCTGCCTTCTGCCTTCTGCCCTGATGCCTTTCACTGCGGAACTCGGGAATCAGAGAACTAGCAACTGACAGAATCCTTTATCCACATTTACATCTTCTACCTTCTAGTGTGGACCTCGAGAATCGGAAAACTAAAAGACGACGGAATCCTTTATCCACATTTCCTCCTTCTGCATTCTGCCTTTCCTCTTTCTAGTGCATAACTTCGGAATCATAAAACTAACTTTTGACCTTAACCTTTTTCCCATTTTCCACCTCTTGCCTTTCGTAGGTGGATTTCGGGGTGCATAAAACACACTCTTTCCTTGGAATCTTTGACTCTTTTTCCGCTTCTAACTTCTGCCTTCCACAGGAGGATTCCAGGTGCGGAAAACCAACATTCTGCCTTGTCTTTTTTCCTATTTTCAACCTTCCGTAGGAGTATCCCGGGTGCGAAAAACCAACATTCTGCTTTGTTTCAACTTCTCTCTTCCGCCTTCCATGGGCATATTCTGGGGTGCAGAAACACTTAAGTCAGATGCCTTCTGACTATGTAACCAAGCTTCTATCCTCCATGATCATAAGCAAAATACATTGAAACATACAAGGCATATACAGATGCAAATGCAGGAACATTTAACAACAGTAAAATCTACTGAAATCATTAGCAAGAATTCATCATATTCAGTTCATTCATAAGCAAATACATTGCATAAATAAGAATAACAGAGAATACTTATCTTGAAAATGAAGTTGTCCCGTAACTAGCTATGTCACCTCAACATTCCACCCAACCATAGGCCAGTTGTGTTCATTAATCTCTCAACACAACTGCCACCCCTGCGCTGGGCATGAATTCCACAAGGAACTAGGAAACATTAGACTTACAAAAGCCAGATCATATCACACATAGTCAAGCCAACCTTCAGTTGATTTTATCAGACTATCCAGCCAATCCAACACACTGTTGGGTTTATCAGGCTACAGGAAAACAAGCCAAACATATGGGTTTCACAGGCTATACAACCAAGCCATCTCACTACTGGGTTTCACAGGTTATTCATCCAAGCCAGCTAACAGTTGGGTTTCACAGATTGCACATAGTCAATCCAACATTCACATTAAGGACTAGCCAATCCAACTAACAGACGGGTTTCACAGGCTACTCAACCAAGCCATCTCACTGTTGAGTTTCACAGGCTATTCAACCAAGCTAGCTAGTTGGGTTTATCAGGTTTTCCAACCAAGGATCACACATGGCCAAATGCACAACAAGACACAACCAAGCCAATGTCTGATTGGGTTTCACAGGCTGCCCAACCAAGCCAATATACAATTGGGTTTCACAGGCTATCATCCAAGCCAATCTATGTTTGGTTTCACAGGCTACTAAGGAAGTGGAAAGGAAGAATGGCCAAGCTAGTGGCTCATTCAAGAGCTAGGGACACCTCCATAAGATCTATCTAGTTTGGAATCCACAATACCTACACACCCAACATAAGGAAGCATCCCCTTCTCTGCTCCAAAGTCCCTCAGGCCATGCCTTCCCTTCCAGTTCTCTTCAGGGTGTGCATAGAAGATTCACCAGCCACTCTTATATTTTTGTGAGGTTCCTCTCTGCACTAGGTTTATCAAGCCCATTCGACATCTCTTCCACTCCTAATTCTTGCATACAGTTCAGAACCAAACTAGGGTGCACATCACAGCAAACCACAAGGAGACACAATAATATAGTCTCCACTCTGTAACAAAGAGAAACCGAGTTTCATACCACTATGCAGTTCAGGATAACACTGAAACCCATCAACTAGGGTCTTGGAAAAGGAAAATACTTGCAGAAACACATAGCAACACTTTGCTAGATCACTCTGCATCTACAGGATGCAGAACTACACTGAACAACCACTTCCCTGACTTGAGATAGTGAACCACAATGAACAACCATGACTGTGAAATAGGGAGAATGAACAACGTGTGAATCCCTTAACCCTCCACGAAGAACAATCAACAAAAACTTCTCATGACTGAGGGAAAGACAAACTAGCATGCATCCACATGCTTACTTGCGTCAGAAGCAAGAATGTGGCTTCCATATTGTAGGCTGCAGGAAAGCTCATTCACGAAACTGACTGCCATGCCTTGCTCTTCCCAAGGTATTAACTGCCTCAACTGCTCTTCTGAAAGAATTGAATGTTTGAGGACATATTACAAAAAGGTAGATGAGGGGTTATGGGTTTCCCCATTGACATATGGTCTCGCCCTATTGGCTCAGGAGTTTGACTAACTCCCCTCCCTATTCCTTGTGAAATCATGCCCTCATATCTTTCATGCTGCAGTGCATAGCTAGATGTGGTATTTTATTAAATTGTGTATTTACATGATGACTTCAAAATATAATGTGCCAGAATAGCACTATAACCATAGGTATCAACCTTGATCACCTATACACAAAACACCAAATCGATGGTAGGGACTTGGACTTGAGCTCCTTGCCATGATTTACATACAATATATACATCATGTACAATTTCAATACCATGGGGTCAAAACCGGGGTGTTACAATTGATATTTGGCTATAGGTGAATCCCTCAACAAGATTAGGGAACTTAAGAGAATGTTAAGGAAAATGAATGGAGGGCATGAAACAATCCATTAACCTTATCAACACCCACATGGAGAAACATGACAAGATGTAGGATGGGATTGAAACCAATGTCAAGGAAGAGAAAGAGGGGGGAAATAGAATAGCTTGTCAATGAAACATAAATTCAATTCAATATGATATTGGGCGTCACCCAAGGAATTCAATATCATGTTGGGTATAGCATAGGCTCAAAATAAATAGAAGAGGATATTGTCCAACAAATTGTTATCGGGAAATTTGAAGGTCCAAGTTCTCAGGCTCAGGCTCAAGAAAATAATGAATAGTTCATGGATGAAGGCTACACAGGCCATGTATTTCTTAGATATTTCATGTTTAAATGTTTTTCATATGCACATTATTGTTAGGACATTTTATTAGGAAATATAGTTGTAGGAATTCTTGAAACATTTTCTATACATACATACATAATGTACACACACACACACACACACAATAAGCTAGTACCTACAGGGGATTTAAACTTATGACCTTCCATTTACAATTTCTCATCTCAATTACGCATTACCAATTGTCCTAAGCCCATGGACACATTTTGTATGCATTATGATCATATAAGGTTGAAGGATTTTTGTAAAATTATGTTGAACTTTAAGTAGAAATTATTGTTATCCTTGAACTGCTAAAGATTTTATCGTCTTCTTAATACAAATCACCATACAAAATTAAAAATAATAATTTAACATTTATAAGACACTTAACTCAACTTAAGAGATTAACATGTACCTTTGAAAGTAAAAAATTGTATGTATATTTATCCCTTTTTAGTCCCTAAAGCTAGATTTAGTTAAATTGAAAAGGTTAAAAAAATTGGAGAGATATTTACCATATGCTCTTTATTTTGATCTTGAACCCTAAACAATAGAGAAAATGAAAGGATAACAAATAAAGTTTATTATTCTTGACATTTAAAATTTGATATAAGGAAAAACTCTTTGATTTCTTAGAAGGTATCTCCCACTTAATTATGTGATATTCTTGGAATTCATTAATGAGTATTATTGTATGGTTTAAGTTATGATTTTGTTTTATGGTGTAAAAGTGAGATGAGTGTTCAAAAATATATTAATTTGAATTTTGTTTGTTTGTTGGTTGGAATAATGTACACTAGTTTACGTTAATGGTTTTACTAGGTAAACTTTCATTACATAAATGGTTTGGTTTTGTTGTTTTGGTTTTGTTTTGTTTGTTTTTTAAGTGGGTACATTATTAGATAAAACAATGTGGTATCTGGAACGTAGATGCGATCTAAGAAAAAATGTGAATGTAGAAGTATCTCATTTAGAAAACAAAAAATAATGGAAAAGAAGGATCGATCTCTCTAGGGAAGGGAGAAATCAGACAAGGTGAAAAGGGGTGAAAAGGACGAGGCTAGAAACAAAAAAAAGAAAATAAATGAAGAATATATATATATATATATATAGTCATGTCCCTTCCTAACAATCCGACCCACGGAGTCAAATTACGAATTTTTAATTAACATATATTTAAATGTGTGCAATGCATGTTTAAATATACAACGAAAATAAACTCTAATAATGCACACATAACCTGCATATGTGCTCATTACATGCATATAAATAAAATCATGCACGCCAATAAATTCACTTTCATGTTATTCACAAGCATATAATTGAACAATTCAAACTGAGTCATCTCATTCAATTTAACATAAATAAACAGTCATTGATAACACATAAATTTGGCATAGATAGAGACACCAAAAAACACGTATCTTTTAATTGTAATTGACCAAGAAACTGGCTATGGAAGAGCAACGTTCCATCCAACTGTAGGTGTCTACCTAGCCTATATTATTTTAACTGAGATACCACCCCCGAGCTAGGCTATGTATCCAATAGGGAGTAACTACTCAGGCTCACTCACAACCAAAAGCACAAACACTCACGCTAAGATAACCCCCAGTTGGGTTTGTCAAGCATACAGGGAGACATGGAAGGAGATAGATAAGCCAGTGAGATCAACTATAGAGCTACAAACATATCAATGTGGCTTTAGATACCCTTGACACCCACAATACCTACCACACTCAACACAAGGAAGGACCCCTTCTCTACTACACAATCTCTCAGGCACCCCTTCCCTCTAGTGTTATTCAGGGTGAGCATAGAAAGGTACAAGCTTCCAAAATTTCAGATATTCTTGCCTTCAATGGGTTTATCAAGATTCCAACCTCTAAACACTCTCCATTGACCCACTCTTGATTTTCTTTCAATTCTGGCCATGTGACTTTGAATCCCGAACTTCAACTTCCAGCCTTAAAAATCAGGGTCTTCCTATGTATTTTTGGGCTTTTGGCACTCTCCATTTCACCCCATGTTTTATCTATGGATCCCCCATTGGATCTTGCTACCCAAATGAATTTCTAGGTGTTTTTGGCACTTCAAATCCCGGCTTATTTCCAAGTTGCAATTTCTCATTTTTAGACACCCGGGAATGCAAAGAATATTGAAAATTGATATCTTCTTGTTTCACACTAGAATGAGGATGATGAAAAATTAATTTCCATGTGGGAAATTGACTTACGGGTAAATTAAACTGAGCCCATACTCAACCATACGAATTTCTAATTTTTCCCATTCTCCATTAATTCATGAGTTGATTTCTCAGCTACTTTATTACAACAAAATTAAATATCAGCAAGGGCAGTCAAGACGGGTTCTCAAGATTACATTTGGCAAAAAATGGTTCAATCCCCTAACCCCTCACCTCTCCCTAGTGGATACACATAGGCCCCTCATTTTAATTTCTTCCATAACCATCTCTTGGTATTTTATTGCATTTAAATATTTACATGTTTTTACAATTTCCATGGCTTTCTAGCACATGGATCACAAAATATAAGTACTTTCATTTTAAAAACATGGCATTCACTAGCGGGGCCTTGGCCTTGAGCTCCACGCTATGAATCATGCATCACATATACACAATACTTACATAATAACTCAATGCATTCTAAAGGTCAAAATGGGGGTATTACATTCCCATCCCCTTTAGAATAACATTATCCTTGGTGTTCTCAAAACTGAACAAAAATGGGTATGCCTCTTTCATGGCATCCTCTAACTCCCATGTAGCCTCATCATGACCAAGGTGCTTTCATTGCAACCTTACCTTTCTTATGGCTCGGTTTTAGATCAATCTCACCTTCTTGTTGAGGATACACACAAGTTCTACTTGGAACTCTCTTCCGGGTTCCACCTGTATCGCATTCCAATAAATTATGTGATTAGGATCATGTACATACTTATTAAGAAAATAAGCATGAAAACCATTATGAGCTCTCATGTTAGCAGATAATGTAATCCTATATGCAATTGGTATTATCCTATCAAGGAATTTGAATGGACCACAATATCTTGGTGCCATCTTGGCACAAGTTCCCAATTTAGGGAACTTTTCCTTGGCTTCACTCTTAAATAAACACGATCCCCAATTTTAAATTCCTTGTGTGTAATATTTTCAAATCTGCATAACTCTTCTACCTATCCTGGGATTCCTTTAAATTATGCCTAATCTTAGCAATTTCTTGTTCCATTTCCTTGAGCATTTCTGGCCAAAGCACTACCCTGTTCACTAGACTGTCCCAATTTACTGGAGTTCTGCGTCTCTTTCCATATAATGCTTCAAATTGACTCATTCCCAATGATGCTTGATATCCATTATTGTATGAAAATTCTACCAAGTGTAGTTAATCCTCCCACTTGGATGGTTTATATATCATATACATCCTCAACATGCCCTTAAGAATTTGATTCACCCTCTTAGTTTATCCATCCGTTTGTACTGAAATTTCGTTGAGTTCCTAATTCCTGAAATAACTCCTTCAAAATTTTGGAAGTGGACTTTGCATCTTGATATGAAACTATTTCCTTGGGCAATCCATGAAATCTAAACATTTACTTCATGAAAATATTCGCTATGTCACTTGCTTTATGAGTGGACTTGACTGGAATAAAATGAGTTTCCTTTGATAGTGTATCCACCACAATGATAATTGAATCATGCTTCTTCATTGTTAGTGCCAAACCTGTTATGAAGTCCATAGAAATTACTTCCCACTCCGAAACAACTCCGCCATCATAAAATAGAGTAAAAGCACATAAGGTGGGAAAAACCCTCTCGGCGAGCAGAACTACTTAAGCATCAGGCAAAAACAAAACTCGCATCGGCAAGTGGAAGCACTATATATCGGACGATGAGTTCACTAAGGATTTGCAACGACGGAATTCATATATACTAAGGGTTCTGCAGCAATAGAAAAAATCGGCGATAGGAGGCTCAAAGGTGTCGCCGTGTCGGCCAGAAGGACTGGTCCTTCGATCAATCATCAACACCGTTCTGATGGTGAAAACAAATCATCGAAAAACAAAAACCATGGAATCGGCGAGGAGAAAGACTATTCGTAGAAAAATTCTCTGTTTGCCTTCCGAAATGGTGGCAACGCAAAAGACTAATGCTCCAACCGTGATAAAACAAAAAACACCGAAAGTCAATTTTTTTTTTGAAAAATAAACAAAGGAGATAAAAGCCCATCAGCAAAAAACATGACCTTCCATCGGGTCATTCATTATTTAGCTTCCGTAATGGCGGATGCATAGAGAAGTACGGCCCCGATTCACTATTTAACAAACTTCCGACAGCGAAAAATCAAAACATCAAAAAACGTTAAGAACTCTTCGCATGGCAACAACAACACTAAGTCATTTATCCCACAACTCAAACCTTAATAAACTTCCGACAGTGAAAAATCATCGAAAACAAATCAAAGTTAAGTGTTCCAACGTCAAAAGCATTAGCTAGACAAAGGCATTTTTATATCATTCAACTTCCGAACAGTTTTCCTCAAATTAAACTCAAAAAATCAAAATTGTAGCATAGGAACACAGAGTTCAACAACCCAGGCAAGATAAAATTAAAAGGAGGGTCCAATTTTTTTTAAAAATTGGGAACAAAAAATTGTAGCCGCAACAATTGGTGACTACCTGGTGAATCTAGATCTCTGGACAATTTCTTCCTTAAGTAATAGACTGTTTGACAGTAAAACCAACATGTTGAATTCTTCTAGATGTCTGGATTTCCCAAATGGAAAATGTATGTACTTTTAATCATTGATGATAGTCCAATTTAGGAAAATGGAAACCAAGATTTCAAAGTCAAGATAACTCTTTGAGGCCAGGAATATGAGTTTCATTTTTTACCCCTATCTTCGGGTAGCTCCCAGCTTGGAAACTACAGGATTGTAACATATGGTAAATAGAAATATTCATTTGTTCTTCATTCCCATGCCATTTTGCACTTTTGTGCTTCTGGACTTTTTTGTCCTTTCTGAGTCCTCCTGCATGCCTTTCTTTCTGAATTTTTATTCAAGCTCCTCTATCCATAGTGTCCTTTTGTGTGAGAGATGTATTTAATTTTCAGCTCACGGACGGAGAAGAAATTTGGCAATTTTGTACTCATATGGATCAGTACTTCGTTTTGATACATATTGCTTTCTTCGGAGATTTTTTACTCTTATTTTCCTTTTAGCTTTCAATTCTTAGCATGGGATCATTTATATATAATATACTGTTTACCTTGCTTCCTTTCCATGGGTCTTTTGATGTCACCCCCTAAGACATTTTTAAATGTGAGATGGATGGAGCCCCGAAATAGTATTCCAGACCTTTCGATCCTGATTTATTTTACAAGGATTAAGTAGGACTTCAATGTGTTCATAGCCATTTAGGAAAACTGCTAAACTAGAAGAATTCTTTTAGATAAATCAATAATACACAGTCTTATAATCAAGGATTTTGGTTAATCCATAATTCTGATGCTCTCCATGCAACCAAAAGTTTGCTTTTTTTATTGAAATCAATCAAAATCTAACTAAAAACAAACAGAAATAAAATAAATAAAAAACAACCAAAAGAGTTTATTTATGTACAAGATAAAAACAATAATCAGGAAAAATAAGGTTTGAGAACTAAACCATTAACTGGTAAGTTCTCTTCCCACCCCTGTAAATCCTGTAACTTGTAGGTTGAGGGGCCAAGCTTTGCTGCAATATGAAAAGGGCCTACCCATAACTGTTGAAACTTCGCGTGTTTCCCCTTTTCATCATGCGGGTGATCCCACTTACGAACCATATCTCCCACTTCAAATTTCTTTCTTCCAGCTTTATACTTATCAAACGACCATTTCACTACTTCCTGTTGATGCTTAAAACGTTCTTTGGCTCTGGACCTAGACTTTTCCGCCTTCAAAATATTATAGATTCTAATCTGTAGGATTTTGTTATCTGTGCCTCTAGACTCCTGAGCTATTATGGAAGATGGTAGCATAATGTTAGGAGGAAGAATAGCTTCTTTTCCATAAACAAGGGTATATGGTGACACACCTAAGGAATTCTTAGGAGTGACCCTATCAGCCCAAAGAGCATTCGGTAATGCTAAATGCCAACTTCTTTGGTTTTCTATCACAATCCTTTTTAAGATCCTAATCAGATTCTTGTTTGTAGATTTTGCCAAACCATTTCCTTATGGGTAATAGTTCGCAGAATAATGCAACTTGATTCCTCTTTCATGAGCAAATGCAGTTAATCTAATAGAAGAAAACTAAGTAGCATTATAAAAAACCAGGGAAATTGGAACCCCAAACCTGGTCATAATATGATCTTGCAAGAAATCCATGACCGCATCTTCATTCACTTTACATAACGGAATGGCCTCGACCCATCTAGTGAGTAGTCAGTTGCCATCAAAATGTATTTGTGCTGCAAGGAAGAATTTGGTTTTATCTCTCCAATGATATCAATCCCCCATTGCTCGAATGGTTCTGTTATCATCACAGGCTTCAATGATCCTGCTGCTTTGGTTTTTCTTCCCACACACCTCTAGTAGATATCATACTTTCTCACATCGGCATGGGCGTCCTTGAACAGTGTGGGCCAATAGTATCCAGCTCTGAGAATCTTGTGGGCTGTCGTATCTCCGAAAAAATGACCTCCAGCAGTCCCATCATGTAACTCTGTTATGACCTTCTTTGCATCTTCTTTCTCTAAGCATCTGAGAAGGACCCCATCATAATTTTTTCTGAATAATATTCCATCAATGATATGATATACAACTGATTTAAGGCGCAACACTCTTCATTGTTTGGAATTCCAATGTTCTGGCAACAATCCTTCTTGAAGGTAATGAACAAGGTCTCAGTACCAGGAATCTGGAGCGATGAAAAGAGGACACACATCCAACATATGTAACTCAACTTCATTTTCCCAATTGTTTTCTTCATTGCCTTTACCTTCAATCATTAGTTTGCACAATCCCTGCCCCTTTACTATAAATGTTGGTTTGAATTCGAGATCATATTCTTGTAAAGCTGTTACCCAATTGCCTCTTCTTTCTCCTAACTCCTTTTGTACAAAAAGAGACCTTACAGCTGGGTGTGGAACTATTACCTTAGTCCGGTTCTTAAGTATGTATGGCCTGAATTGTTTTACCGCTTTGAATACTACATAAGCTTGTTTATCCACATCTGGGTAATTCAATTCAGCTCCCTGCAGACCAGTGCTCATAAATGATATGGGGTACTCATCTCCTTTATCTTCCTTCTATGTAAGCACTGCTGCCAATGAATCATCAGACACGAAAGTACAAAATAAAATATTTTTCAAAATTTGGACTTTTAAGAGATGGTGCATGTGCAATAGATGTATTTATCTTACTGAATGCATTCTTCTCCACATCAGTCCATTTGAATTGTACACTTTGTTTCACCATTTGCTGCAAAGGTTTGATAATCTGGGCAAAATATGGTACAAACCTTTGCACAAAATTAATTGTCCCCATGAATGATTGCATACCTTTTTTGTTATGGAGTAAAGGGATCTGTTCGATGGCTTTAATCCTTTCTGGGTCTATGGATATCCATTTTTTAGAAACAACATGACCCAGTAGATTTCCTTCTATAATCGCAAACACACATTTCCTCCGATTCAGTGAGATGCCATATTTTCGACAACGCTCAAAAATTTGTTTTAGATGGAATGTATGTTCTTCTCTCTTCTTTGAAAATATCGTGACATCATCGAGATATACTACAATGCTATGGCCAATCAGACCGCAGAAAGCTATATCCATGGCCCTCTGGAAAGTAGCTCCAGCATTGGTGAGTCCAAAGAGCATTCTTCTATAAGCAAAAGTTCCCCACTTTGTTCTGAATGTAGTTTTAAGTCTGTCCTCTTTAGCTACTAATACTTGATTATAGCCAGAGAATCCATCTATTAATGAAAATAACTCAGAACATGAAACCATATGCAATATTTGTTCCATGGGTGGGACTGGATAGTTATCTTTATCCGAAGCACGATTTAGGTTTCTGAAATCTACACATAGTCTGATTTCTCTAGATTTCTTCCTCACTAGCACCAAATTTGAAACCCATTCTGAGTGTCTGACTTTGAATATAATTTTGGCATCCAATAATTTTTTCACTTCACTTTGAATTAAAGGCTCCAGTTTTGGATGCATTTTTCTCAAAGGCTATTGATAAGGCTTGACTCCAGATCTAATAGGGATGACATGTTGTATAATATTTGTGTCATATGTCTTAAGCTCTTCATATGACCAGTAAAACACATCTTTTTATCGTTTGAACAAACTAACAAACTTATTTCTTTCACCGGGAGAGCAACACTTTCCCAAATTTACATATTTGGGTTCAACTTCAGTTCCTAAATTTATCAACTTGAATTGTAAAGACGAGCTATGAGTCTTGACATTTGCTGGTCTTATGAACTTGTTGTCTAAATCAAACATCCCCTCTAAGGTCCTGACCCCTTTAGGAATAAAGTTGTTGAATTTTAACTCAGCTTGGTGTTCTTCATAATCGATAATTTCCCCTTTGAAAGTCTCATCATTCGTCAAACATTCCAGGATTTGTTGATCGTCATCAAAAACCCGTAAATTGGTGACCATGTCTGGAACCGAAGGCCTGAAAAGTAATTCAATAGAACATCTATTATTAGAAGGTACAAGCCTTGCAGCTAAGATAGCTAACAAGTCAGCTGCTGCATTCTTTAGTCTAGGGATGGATACAATATTAAATGCATAAATTTTTTTAAGAAAATCCAATACTTCATTCTGGTAAGCTTTTAAATGAGGTGAAATGCAATGTATCTGATTTCGAATTTGCTTTACAATTATTTTAGAATCCCCATACACTTTCATATTTTCTACTTTTAATTCAATTGCTTTTCTTAGTCCCTGAACTAATGCTTCATATTTGACTGTATTATTGGTACATTGAAACTCTAATCTACATGAAAGAAAATGTTATATTTTTCTTTGGATCAATCAGGAGACATTCGGCTCCTGATCCTTCCAATGTTTTAGATCCATAAAAAAAAAGTGCCCAAAAACTATCTACTTCTACTGTACTTGAATAAAAAACTACATCTGAAACTAAGTCTACTATTTTACAATCAATCTCATCAGCTCGTGAAAATAGAAGGAGATCGGGTTGGGTGTTTGGTGTACCACTGGCCTCTTTCGCTTGGTAGTTTCTTGGTTCTAGTTCAATGAAGTAGTTTCCCAATACAGAATTCACTAGTTCATTCTTACCTTCCAACTGAGTAACATTGTGCTTCATGTGGGGCTCTCTTAATACTTTTATTTGATTGGGACTTCCCTTATAAGGCAACCACATATGTGACCAATCTGATGCAAAATATCAATTTAGCTTTGTTGACCAATCCCGACTCAAAACAAGTCCATAAGCCTCAGGTATGTTTGCTACTACAATATCGATGAACTGACATACCTTTTCATTTAAAGATAATCGAATCAGAACATCCTCCATTTACCCAATTACCTTCACAGCCATTCTGTCTAACTGAATAATTTTCTAGGTAGATGGTTTAGGTTTTCCATTTATCTTCTTGCACACTGAAAGTGGCATAACATTAACCGATGCCCCTGAGTCTACTAAACAGTTGTGCACGTTATGGTTGAAAATTTCAAAAGTTAGGAGAAATGGTGGGGTTTTCTATTTAGACTTACCTCCCACACTTGCTTCACCAATTTCTTCTTCTTCAGGTTGGTTGTCAGTGGGAAGGTTTTCCTCTGGTACTTCAAGTGTTTTTAACAATTTTTCTTTCTACTGAGGCACATTACACATTTCAAATAGTGAGATATTTGCCTTAGCCCTTTTAATATCTTCCACAATATTATACTCCATATTATGTTCTTCGAGATTATTTTTTACATTATCAATCTTTTCTTCAATAGGCTTAACATGCATGTTGATTTTCTTTGGATTTTGACTCGTAATGGTGAATTCAGGTATTTTATCAGCTGTGGTGCTCTTCTAAATTTTCTTTACATTCTCTTGAAGTCTCTTAATTTTCGGAAGTATTGAATTGTCTTTATTTATTAAACCTTGACTTCTTGTTGTCACATTTGTTTCTAATGTTTTTTCCTATTTTTGTGAACACTCCTCTTCTGTATCAAAAATTGAGACATAGTCCCATAAAACCAGAGCATCCTCTTCTTGTTTTTCTATGGGTTGGTTATTTTTTTCTTCCTGCTCATCATCTTCTGTTAGTTTAGAGTCCAGTAGCTGATTCATTACTAATGTCATCGAATTGATTCATTGAGGGCATGTTTTTTCAGAATGAGGCTGCTGATGAAAGGTGCAAAAACTATCCATACCTACCTCAGTTAAATTCATTGATGCAGGACTGTGTGGAGGAGGTTTAGATTGATTGTTGTCTTCTCTCCTTTTATAGTAAGGCTTATATGCTTTATGAGCCTCCTTTTCTTTTTCCAAATCTATCACTCTGTTAGATAGCTTCTGCATCATTTTCAACATTCCTTCAAAGTCATGTGACTGCTCCTCTTTACGCTTAGTCAGTAATAAAGCTCTTTTACCAAAAGTTTTTTCTCCCGACTGCTCAGGATAATATTCTATGCTCTCTTTTTCAGCTTCTACTCTCTCATCTTCTTCATAAGCTTTTGACAATGTAGGCTTAACTGACATCTTGGCAAACATGGCCAATTCAATCCCTAGGGTTGAAGTATAGTATTCAATCAGAACTTTATCAGAGGCCTTATCAATTACAGAATTTTTTTTAAGATAAGCAACAAACCTTTGAGTGAAACTATGCACTTTTTCTTTTCTTTCTTTCTTTAAAGCGCATAACCCTTTCATTATAGCTGCATGAGTTTTTTGGACTGCATATTTACTTCTGAATATTCTTTCAAACGTGTCCTAGTCTGTGATTGAGTTTGCAGGTAGAGCAAAATACCACGAGGCTGCTGCTCCTTTCAGGGTATGTGGAAACAATTTACAGAATACATCTTCATGTTCTCCAGCCCGTAGTCCTTCTATAGCCAAGTAAAAGGTTTGCAAATGATCATCTACCAAAATATTTTCACTTGGGTCAAACTTAGGCAACATTTTCTCAAAATCCTGAGGTAAGTCATGCAAAGGAGGTGCCAAGTTTAAAGGTGACCTAGCCCTCCAAGTAGGTGGTGGATTTGGTGGGTTGGGTGGCTGATTTGCATTTGCATTTGCCATGATTTTAAGTGGAGAGTGAGGTGGTGAATGAACAGGTGAACAATAGGGTGTATCTGGGTCCAACTGATTCAGAGGTTGAACAACTTCCTGTAAGGTTGTTTCTACCAGTTCTTCAAAATCTTCAACCAACACTATGTCTTCCAATATAGGGCGGTCCTTCTTCTGATATTCTCTTCTAGGTAAGGCATGGATAATCGGTAATCCTCCAATATTCTTCGCATAAGCCCTAGTAATTATTCTCAAATCATCAACTACTTCGTTATCGACAGGATACAAAATTTTTTTACCCTTCTCTTCGGGAATTGGATTTGGAAACAAACTGCTTTCAGAACTGTCACCGGTGGAATAATCTCGAGAAAATGGGTTTCCTCGGCCAGCCATGCACTGGCATCCCTCCTTCTAACGCCAAAAACTATTGAGGCCTGGAAAATTGCAGGTAATAACAGTTAGGGATTCTCCATAGTAAACTTTCCCAACTATCCCGTTACTATTTGGTATGGGGAATCCGTCTGGTTTACAGTTGGACTATCGTAGGTTAAGTAACAAAATTAAAGGTTTTACCGGTTACGGCCCGGTCCACTATGTGTATTTTTAGTTTTTTATGTTTAAGTATGATGTGCAAGTGCCTATCTAAAAATGCAGATTGATAGAGAATACGAGGAGCGGTCACAATGTGATGCACAGGTTCTTACCTCTCGTCTTAACTC
>LPNX010270276.1:284187-312749 GCA_001517045.1 Pseudotsuga menziesii
GGACCTGCTTGATTATCAGTGAAATTTTCTCAAGCCTGGGCCTCTGCCGCTATTGATTATGCTCAGTAATCCATTGGTCCTTTTTTAGATCCTGTTGAGCTTAGACCTCCATTTTCTTCTTCTTTTCTCTGCTTCTTCATTCTTCAACCACCTTCTTCCTTGCTACCTCCCTTTTAGACATATCCTCTTTGCAGCAACAATCATTTTGTCATAAACACAACCTGTTCGTAGACCACTAGTGTTTGACAAAATAACACAAACTGTATCAAAACATACATCCTATAAAATGAACTATCAACAATATTAATGCATGAAAAAATGATAATACAAAGAAAATCCTGCAAGTTCGTATCTTGAAATCTGCTAAAAATCACAAGCTTGAAAAATAGACTTTTTATCTCAATCCAGGAAGCATTTGGACTAACTCGAAATCCTCCGAAGAAATCATGAATCACAGCAATGTAACCGCCAATCCTCAAAACAAGGAACCCTGACTGTGCTCTTCATCTCAGAAAAAACCTCGACTCGACCAAACACTTTGCCATCATAAAATAGAGTAAAAGCACATAAGGCGGGAAAAACCCTCTCGGCGAGCAGAACTACTTAAGCATCGAGCGAAAGCAAAACTTGCATTGGCGAGCAGAAGAAATATATATTGGACGGTTAGGTCATTAAGGATCTGCAACGGCGGAAGTCATATATACTAAGGGTTCCGCAGCAATAGAAAACATCGGCGATCGGAGGCTCAAAGGTGCCGCCGTGTTGACCACAAGGACTGGTCCTCCAATCAATCATCAACACCATTCCAATGGCAAAAACAAATCATCGAAAAAGAAAAACCACAGAATCGGCGAGGACAAATACTATCCATCGGAAAATTCTCTGTTTTCCTTCCGAAACAGTGGCAACGCAAAAGACTAATCCTCCGACCGTGATAAAACATAAAATGCCGAAAGTCAAAAAGTATTTTGAAAAATAAACAAAGGAGATAAAATCCCATCGGCGAAAAACATGACCTTCCATCGGGTCATTCATTATTTAGCTTCCGCAACGGCGGCTGCGTAGAGAACCACGGCCCCAATTCACTGTTCAATAAACTTCCGACATCGAAAAATCAAAACATAAAAAAACGTTAAGAACTCTTCGCATGGCAACGACAACATTAAGTCATTTATCCCCCGACTCAAACTTTAATAAACTTTCGACAGTGAAAAATCATCGAAAACAAATCAAAGTTAAGCGTTCCAAAGTCAAAAGCATTAGCTAGACAAAGGCATTTTTAGATCATTCAACTTCCGAACAGTTTTCCTCAAATCAAACTCAAAAAATCAAAATTGTAATAGAGGAACACAGATTTCAGCAACCCAGGCAAGATAAAATTAAAAGGATGGTCCAATTTTTTTTTAAAATTTGGGAACAAAAAATTGCAGCCGCAACACCTTCTTCATCCCATGCCAAAATTATTGCTTTCTTTTTGTTGTTATTGTCTTTTAATATCCTAGATGTCCAAAGTATGGAATTTGATGAATTTCATTTATTGATACCTTCTTCAAATCTACACAATTCATAACTTAAACAATCTTCCCTTTTAAAGAAGAATATTATCGTCTCCAAGCTGGTATCCTTCACACTTGTCGTCTAATTTTCCCTGTAGCAATTTCTCTTTGAATTTAAGGTAAGTTTCATCACTATTTTGGGCTTCAATAAATCTTGTTCTCAAATATGATTGGCATATACTTAATGTTGCTACATGAAATTTTTTGCTAAGGGTGTTTGCAACCTTATTCTATTTCCCTTTTACATGCTTAATTTCAAAGTCAATTTCACATAGGAATTCCATTCATCTAGCTTGGTTGATTAAACAAGTACTTTAATCTCATGCATTCTGTCCTAAGATTGAATCTTCTTCCCAACAAATAATGTCTCCATATATTGAGAGCATGTACTATGGCTTCTAATTCTAAATCATGATTTGCATAATTATTTTCATGCTCTTTTAGTTTTCTCGACTCATAGAAAATCATAAAGCATTCTTGCAGAAGCACTCCCCCTAATCCTTCAATGCAAACATCTATGCATACAACAAAGTCCTTATTAGGATATGCGATCTTCAAAATAGGGGCACTGGTAAGTAACTTCTTCAACTACTGAAAGATTTCTTCACATTTCTCATACCATAAAAAGTTTACATTCTTCTTCTTCATCGATGTAATCATATGAGCAATCTTGGAGAATCCTTCAATGAACCTTCTATAGTATCCTTCAAGACCCATAATGTCACATGCCCCAATTTTGCCAAAATAATTTTATATTATTTGAGGAACAATATGTTAAATTTTATGCTAAGTTGTAATTGATGACTAGTGGGGTCAAGAATATTTAATGTAAATTCAGAATATCTTATTTATAAATAAATAAATGAGGAGACAATAGCTTAGGAGAGCTGTTGAAAGAGTGTATACTGGTTAAATTGGTGGAGGAGACTGGGTGGAGAGAAAACTGACATGTGGCGACATCCTCAAACCACTTCCAATTGTTGCAAGTGGCAGCCTCCCTATATTTGTGGTCATGATTCCCCAAGAAAGTGGAATTAGAGCAGGTGGCTCAATTAATGAAAAATGACCCAGAAGACCTAGGCATCTCTATAAAATTTCCCATTGAAGAGAGCTGAGGCTGTTCATTCTAGAGAAGTGATAATTCAGGGTGAATGAATTTACTTCAGAGAAATTCAATGGAAGGGAATTTGGAAAGTGTTTGAGGGGATAACTACTGAGATTGATCTAGTTGCAACTTTTAGGCTGAAGGTCATACTGCTAAGAGTAGATTGTTTTACTAAGGTATTGAACTAGTCAGGTGACAGAGGGTTCTACAGTTGCATTCTCCACCCAGTTCTCAGCCAAGAAGACCAGGAACAGGCTCGGGGGTCCTGAGGAAGCGTTGTTTGAGCACTCTCCAGGAGATTGGTAGGGAGGAACGACCTCCTCAAGCTGTTGTCGTCTTGTCCTCAACAGGTTCTATGTTATTTTATTTTACTGTCTTAGTTAAATAAATTTTGGTTTATTTGCTACCTGAATGTTAAAAGTTCAGAGTTTGTGAAATGTTAGATTTAGTATTCTTATTAGATTTTTATAGAAATGAAAATGGTTTAGGGAATAATGAAATAGAAAGAAATTAAATTTTCTAAGCTATGTTTTTCCACACCTAGAAACCAGGTCGTACTCTAGCACAATTAGAATGCTTTAAATAAATGAAATAATCCTTAAGAGAATGGAAATAGTAGATATGGTTTTGTATTTGTAGGTAAACAGAGTAAATTTATTTCAATGTTTTAAAATGCAATGAAAAAGCAGTGTTATGTTTGTTTATATTTTACTGTTTTTACTTAGTTTAACTAAATGAAAATGCAGGTAAAAGAAATAGTAAATTACACTAGTATTATAGTAATAGTATACTAATAAAAAATAAAAGTTTATAGGAGATATTAACTAATCTTCAAAAAAGTATATAAACAAGTTAATAACTAAACAGTTTCTTCTTTTAAAATATTAACTTAATCTCAACTATTACTTAATAAAAACAAGATTAGGGTTTCATTTATAAACCCTTATTTATGTAAAATAAACAGAGTTCTAAAGTTAACATTCTCTTCTCTACAGAGCTCCAAATAATTATAAATCATAGAGTAGGAAATAAAAATAAATGTATTTATAAATAATAAATGAAATAACTAAGAATTATTTATATTTGTGCATTTTAAAAATTTAAAACCAGACAGGTTTATACCTGTGAAGACCTAAGGGTCGAAACCCCTTCGACTAATCTATTCAAATACAATTTAACATGTAATAAGTCATAACCAGTTACATTATTAACTGTGTAATAAATTTAACAAGAAGGCTACAATCCATGCATTAGATTGATCACAGTCTTTTTCGGAAAGTAAATATCTATTATAAATCTTTTATACAGAAAAATAAACACATTAGTTACAGGCTAACGAAACCACAGTTCACATCTAAGAGTAAAACGAGACTGAGCTCAAATGGAAATTTAAATCTTAACGAATCCTTTCGTTAAAAAAAAAAAACCAACTATGTTACATTATCGAGCCGCAAGGCTAAGTCTTAACCAAAAAAACAAAATACATATCATGGCTCAAGAGCCGGTATTACCCAGCGTAAACAACAATGTTTTTAAAGTAAAACCAGAGTAACAACATACTAAACATTTAAACCATTGAAGTAACCGAAGCCATGCTTCCTTCCAACTGTAAATTCCTTCCAACAACCATTTGCAAGTAGAGAGATGCCACGACAAGACCGGGGCTTACTCGTTGTAGGCCATGAAGTTAACCAATGCTGGAGAGGCTTGCCTTCAAATCTGAAGCTGTGACTGTAATCTGTAAGTCCAAGCCAAATCGATAGTTAGAAATTTAATTAATCATATTAAAAACCTTAGCTATAAATTAATGAAAGGGATGAGTGCAGGGTGAAGCTTTTTACCTACAAATAAGAGGTTTGGAGACAAGAAGAGAACTGAACCAGTTCGAGTAACTGCACCTATAAGCAACCAAACCCTTGTGTCAAACCTGTGACAGAGGCAACGACGTTAGTCATCTAATATTCCCGAAGCTGGAGCAAGTCACAAGCATAGATAGGGTAACATTATTCTAGTTTTCGAGCTACTGACAGAGTTCTAAAATCACTCTCACCATTTCCAACAAATCACAGAAAGAACTTAATCACAAACTACGAATCCCTTAACACTTGCACAAATAATACAATACTATACTACATACAATGGAGCCAGCAAACAGTGAACTAACAGGCCTCTCAAGGCCGTGAAGAACTCCCTCAGCATAGAGCAAACCCTTGATGGAAAATGAAGAGCGCATGGTTTCATTTTTGAGTTTTAAATTAACCATTGCATGGTGGAGACTCCTCCACGTGCCCGTCAAAATTTTTAATCAAAAGTGGGTCGATCCCTATAGTCAACCCTGCACTGTCGATTGAAAATCATATCATTGCCAATCATATATACCATGCAACTAATGATATTGTTTTGTATTAAATTAGTTCTTATCAATTTCATTTTGATAACATTACAATCAATCATTTATAAAAGCATATATATATCGTGATCAATATTGGAATTTATGCCTTCGATCTTTAGTCTTTTGCATTTCTAATTGCTCTTATTACAAACCTTGTATTCGATGATTTAAGCAATGTTTTAGGACTAGTTTTATGTAAGAACAAAACTGATAAAGTCATTTATCTATAGATAACTTTGTGGAGATAATTGCTAGGTAGTATTTCCACCCTAGTATAATTCTTACGATTGCATAAAGTCGACAATGTTATAGTTTAAACCCTTCTTGGGGTTAGTGTTATTGTTGTTTTCTATGAAGAACCAAACTCATAATAAATCAAATCATTTATTAGACCCCACCATGGTAAGTACAAGGTAGTAAGACTACCTAAGGATATAAGTAAAACTACTTAGTAACACTATTAACAATATGGTAACGGTAATATTACAAAAACACATGTGGCATAGTGATTAACTAGAAATTGAAAATTATAACTTGATGTCTAGGAGTGCAAGGAGATAATTATAATTGTATACAAATAAACAAGTTGATATTCTTCACTACTAAAGAAGATTTAAAAGTAGAGCTATGTAATCTATGGTAAACTTATTCCTTGAGGATCATAGGATTATATGCATGCATATAAAGCAGTACATTGAGTATTAAACATAACAATAGCAGTAAACGTATGCTACAATAAAAGTATTTCCATATTAAATTATGAGCCCTATGCTCATCAATAGATTCTATAAGTGACTAGGTATAAAACAATAGAAAGAAACTTAAGTAGAACTCATTGTGGATAAAGGCACTAAGTATGTTACGAATAGTGGTCTTTACGACTAACTTAAAATACAATCTTAGATCCAAAAGCAGCAAAGGAAGTTACTTTACCTCATCGTAGCCTTGCTTTCTGTTAATCAACTTACGCTCTAGCATTTTATTATGCTAAAGAAGTACATCTTGACTTAACGCAAAAATAAACTCCTACTTGTTCAAAAGTTTACCTGTTGAACCTGTAAGAACCAGAAAATCCAGCTGAGTTAGCAGTTGCTAAGTAAGTCTGGATTTAGAACATGGCTTTCTCACCTACTTGACAAAAGTAAATCATTAGTATAGCTAGAAGAAGCTGAATGCAAGTCTTTTTATATAACTTACCAAAATTAAAATGGTATTAGTTTTTATGGGTTTAAAGTTAATCACTACATATTGTTAACTGTTTCATTTTCCACTAACCGCTAGTAGTTATTAAACTGCGACTTCAGACATTTTATATTACTTTAAAAATTTTAAATTTTTGTGAAATTTTGGGGTTATGACACATAAAGGATCTTAAATTTGTAACATTATTTAGAGTATACTAATCCATTATGGCTTCAATATTTTTCAGATCCACTACAATTCCTTCTTCTGAGATAACATGACCCAAATACAATACCCTTCTTTGATAGAATTCACACTTGCTTAGCTTTGCATATAATTGGTTCTCTCTAAGAACTTGAAATACCATTCTTAAATGTCCCTCACACTCTTCTTCATTCTTTGAATAAACAAGAATGTCATCCAAGAACACCAACACAAACTTATCCAAATACTTGCTAAAAACACTATTCATGAGGCACATGAATGTGGCAGGGGAATTGGTAAGACAAAATGGCACCACCTTGAACTCATAATGACCATATCTTGTTTGGAAATATGTCCTGTGAATATATTCTTCTTTTATCCTCACTTGATGATAATCGAACCTCAAGTCAATTTTTGAAAACACTTTGGCTTCCTTCATTTGATCGAACAAATCATCAATTCTGGGAAATGGGTACTTATTCATGAATGTCACTTTATTTAACTACATATAATCAATACACGCCCTTAAGGTCCCATATTTATTTTTGACAAATAATAGTGGTGCTCCCCATGGAGACACACTTGGTCTTATATACTTCTTGTCCATTAATTCATGTAGTTTCATCTTTAACTCTACCAATTCTGGTGTGCTCATTTTATAAGGAGATTTGGAAACCGACGCTACTCCTGGAAACACATATTTGAAATTTTCTAACAATTGATAATCTTCTATCTTTCGGCTTTTTTTCTATAAGGAATCTGATATACGGGCTGCATATATTTGACATCCTTTCTTGTAAAATTTTATTAATTGTAAGGATGGAATCTGCCTAACTAAAACTTGCTTAGGAATTCCTCTTACCAAGCTCGACCTTCCTTGTTCATCAATGCATTCAAGAACCTTTCATAACAATATACCTTGGCTCTATGCTTTTCCAACCAATCCATACCAATAAGAGCATCATAGGATCCTAGTGGTAGGACATCTAAATTTTCTTTTGTGAGAAGTCCATTAAGCTCTATGGGGCATTCCATCACTACTTCACTCACTTTTATTTTTGTCCCTATGGCTAATTGAACTAACCACAATTTATTATGCCTTTCTTTTCGAAGACAACAATTTTCATATACCTTTGGTGAAAGATAACTTTGGGTAGATCCTAGATCAATCAAAACAGAAATAGATTGCTTAGAAATCTTAACTTCAACTTCTACCACTATTGATTGATGGTCTTCCTGATGGTTATCTAGCGCTACATAAATTTTGGGGGTTGCTCTTGCCATATCCTCCACTGTAACTGTTTCTTCCAAGTTGTGTAAGCTTCGAGGGTTCTCTTTCAGATGTGGATATTCTTTAAACATGTGGTTCCCTCTACATCCCCAACACTAAAGAGGTCCCTTTTGTCTCTTTTCTACTGCTATTGTTGGCTTAGTTCCACTTCGTGCTTGTTGCCCTTGTTGGAAATTTCTTAGTTGATTTTTAAATGATGGCTTGAATCAACTTCTCCTTTGGTCAAACCTCCCTTTTGTATTTCCCTTCCATGTTGAATGGACTTCTAATTTTCCTTTTCTATGCTTATAGCAATGCATTTCCATCCTAATGGATTCATCAAGGGTTGGTGGATTGACAAACTCAATCCTATATCTAAAATATTGGGGAAGACTCCCAAGGAAGCATTGGATTTTTACCCTTTCATCTTTGATATAATCCAAATACCTCAACAATTACAATAATTTATGGACATGTTCTTCCATAGGTTTTTGTCCCAATTTTAGTTCATTGAACTCTTTCTTCTTGTTATCATAATACCAAGATGACAGGTATTTTTCCTTGATTTTTTTTTAAATCGTTCCCAATTAATCCTTCTTTCTTTGATTCCATTTACTTGCATGAGGTGCTCCCACCAAATTGAAGCTCTGCCATTTAGATTGTAAATGAAAATTCTAGCCTTTTTAGTTTCCTGAGTAATCATGAATTCTAAAATATATCTTCTCCCAAGGATCCATGCTTCTTCCTCTTCACCTGTCTTACTTTCTCCATCAAATGTTGGAGGCCTTGCATTCCTAAATTCTCCTTGTGTAACCCTTTTGAATTTCCCTCTTCCTTCAAACCTGTTAGAAGTATGCTTTGGACTGCTTTGAGAGCCTCTAGATCCACATGACATGCTGGAAGAAGATATTGATGAGAGTCTTCTACGCTCTTGGGCTTGGGGTCCTCTTCTTGGAGTGGCCCCTAGAGTGGCTCTCTGCATTTATTCCTTCTTGGCCCACATTGCTTGGGTTGGACTCAAGGTTAATACCCTTCTACATATTAGTGACTCTATGCAAACAACATCATTGATTTGGTTATGCTCTTCCTGAGCCTTGATCAATCTTTCTTTGAAACTTATCATGGTTTCAACCAAATTCTAAGGAGTGATTTGTTCTCTTCTCCTATTTGATTCTATATCCACATTTCCTTCTTCCATATTTTCTCCTATTACATCATCATCATGTTCACAGGGATCCTGAGCATCATTCATGGTTACCGTTTTCTTTTGGAGACACTTTCCTTTTGCCTGTTTCCATATGCTACCATTGTTCAAGGCTTATCGATTGCAAACATTGTGCATCATAGAGATATTTATTAGAAATTTTAGTAATACATGAAATGACACATAAAAATGTTATGTTGAATGGAATTAGTCTCATGGAATTATTAACAAGGTTCTTATGTCCTCTTTTCCTTTGTTCCATTTATGCATTTATGGAAACTATCTTCATACAGGGTCCGTTATATCACTATGTCATAATTATTACTTTGTTGCAGTTTGTTCTCTCACAGTTCATTATGTTGTAGATCATTCTATCATAGTTCATTTAGTCATAGAACACTCTGTCACAGTTCATTTTGTCACAATTCGTTTTGTCGTAGATCATTCTATCACAATTCACTCTGTCCCAGATCATTCTGTCATAGTTCATTTTGTCACAGTTCATTTTGCCATAAATCATTCTGTCATAGTTCCCTCTGTCGTAGATCCTTCTATCACAGTTCATTCTCTCATAGTTCATTCTGTCATAGTTCACTTTACAATAGATCAATATGTCACAGTTCATTTTGTCATAGCTCATTCCATCACATATAATTTTGTCACAATTCACTCTGTCATAGATCTTTCTATCACAGATCATTTTGTCATAGTTCACTCTGTCACAGTTAAAACTGTCACATTTCACTCTATTGTAGATCATTATGTCATAGTTCATTATGCCACAGATCATTATGACAAACTTAATTTTGTCACATATCACTCTATCACGGTTCATTTTTCACACTTCATTCTATCACAGAGAATCCCACCACTATTTACTTTTCCGCAAATCATTTTGTCACAATAATTCTGTCATGTTTCACTATGTTGCAGATCATTCTATCACTAAGTGTGGATTCGGGCCCAAACAGCCCTAGTGTTGCAATGATTCACTCTGATATCATTATGTCATGTCCCCTCTCATCAATCCTACCCACAGAGGGAGACATGGACGATCTAGGGGATGCTAGACTTCACCCCCATGACCAAATTACAAAATTTTCATTAACGTCTAAATGTGTGCAATGCATGATTAAATATACAATGGAATTAAACTCTAATAATGTACACACATCCTGCATATACCAACCTGCTCATTATAGGCACAACAATAAAATCATGCATGACAGTAAATTCCTTTTCATGCTATTCATAGGCATCTAATTGAACAATTCAAGATGGGCCATCTCATTCAATTTAATAAAAGTAAGTAGTAATTCATAACACATAAATTTGGCACAGTTAGAGACAGCAGAAAACACTTATCTTTTAATTGTAATTGACCGAGAAACTGGCTATGGAAGAGCAACGTTCCACCCAACCGTAGGTCTCCATCCAACCTATAGTATTACAACTGAGAGACCACCCCCAAGCTAGGCTATGTATCCACTAGGGATGAACTACTTAGGCTAGCTCACAACCATAACCACAAACACTCACGCTAAGCTAGCACTCAATTGGGTTTTCCAAGCATATAGGGAGGAAGGGAAGGCGATAGCTAAGCCATTGAGCTCAAACATAGATCTACATGCATCTCAACGTGCCTTCAAATAGTCTTGGTAGCCATAATACCTACCACACCCAACATAAGGAAGGCCCCCTTCTCTGCTACACAGTCCCTCAAAAATATCTTCCTCCAATGCTATACAGGGTGGGCATAGAAAGGTCCAAGATTCCAAACCTTTAGATATTATTTCCTTCAATGGGTTTATCAAGCCATTCCAACCTCTAAACACTCCCCACTTCGACCCACTCTTGATTTTCTTCCAATCTAGCAAAGTGACTTTGAATCTCGAAATTCAACTTCTAGGATTGTAAATCGGGGTCTTCCTATGGATTTTTGGGATTTTGGCACTCTCAATTTTCCCCCGTGATTTATCTCTATGGACCCCTCACTGAATTTCGCTTCCCACGCAAATTTTTGGGTGTTTTTGGCATTTCAGATCATGGCTTCTTTCCATGTTGCAATTTTTGGTTTTTACACGCCTGGGAATGATGGAAACTGATGTATGATTGTTCCACACTGGAATGGGGATTATGAAAAACAAATTTCCATGTGGGATATTGACTTGTGGGTCAAGTAAACTGAGCCCATACTCAACCCTACGAATTTCTAAGTTTTCTCATTCTCCATTAATTCATGAGTTTATTTTTTAGCTACTTTCTTACAACAAAATTAAATATCAACAAGGGGAGTCAAGATGGGTTCTCAAGATGCCATTTAGAAACAAATGGTTCAATCCCACAACCACTCACCTCTCCCTAGTGGATGCACATAGCCCCCTCATTTTAATTGCTTCCATAGCTAGCTCTTGGTATTTTATTGCATTTAAATATTTACATGCTTTTACAATTTCCATGGCTTGCTAGAACATGGATCACAAAATATAAATACTTTCCTTTTAAAAACATTTCATTCACTAGCATGTCCTTAGCCTTGAGCTCCACGCTCTGAATCATGCATCACATATACATAATGTTTACATAATAAGCCAATGCATTCTAAGGATATATATATATATATATATATATCCTAAAGGAGAAAGGGATAAAAATTGATGACAAACTCAAAGCTTGGAGGAGGTTATCCCATGCTTGTTATAGATATAGTGCTATCCTAAAGGAGAAAGGGATAAAAATTGATGACAAAATCAAAGCTTGGAGGAGGTTATCCCATGCTTGTTATAGATATAGTGCAACTTGAAATGTTAACAATCCAAACTAGGAATTCCATACAAAATGCATTAACTAGGTATTAGTTGTAGGGATAGAGATCATATCACATTCCATAAAGTTATGGAATTGACACAAAATGGGTGTGAAGATTACAAATTTCTTAATCATATTCATTAAAGAGGTTTTTTTTGAAATAGACTTTATAAAAAGGTTATTTAATAACATACCACTAGATCAAGGCAAGGCAAGGAGAGGAAAGGAGGAGACTAAACCTTAAGAAGAAAAGTTCCAATAAAAGAGGTTAACCAAAGAGATAATGGGGTGTTATGGAGACATGAGAAAAATTACTAGGATAATTAATAGAGTGAACTTGCCCTCTTGAAGGAAGAAAATATTGCCTTTGTTGGTACAACGCATGGTGATATAGCATCAAGTTAGGGATGATCAAGGAGCACGGTGTATTCAATATATTAATCAAGAATAAAGAGACTTAATCATATTAGGCCCCAAGGTGAATGTACTAAAGGTGACACCAAGTGGTTTTAGCTTTATATTTTTAAATCCCAGCAAACCTTCCAAAGGTTAGTCACAACATTTCCTTAATCTCAAGTTACTACAGAAGGAAGCCATAAGTAGATGAAGGAAACTAACTATGAAATGTAGTTGGATATCAATAAAATATTGTTGGCTATTCTTAACCATGGAAATGTGGTTGAATTATGGTAATGGATTTATAATGTATTTTTATTTATATCTATGCTTTTAGTCATGCTATTGCCTTCGACTTGGTATTGCAGTGTGCTTACATGGTATTGATGCAGTACTAACAATACATCTAATAATGTATCAACACATTGATGTTTTCTAGTGATATGGTGTAGTGTATCTACAACATAAACAATGCGTTTAATAAATGCAGGGGAATACGGTAATGCAATTTGATTACTCCCTATGCTCATTGGTGTGCTTAGTAGGCCATCATACCCCACATCACACCAAGACATTATATCACATTATATCACACAAATGCATTGGAACTATGTGGTTGGTATATACTCTACACTATCAATCGTGTGTTAATGCAACCACCAAGCAATGTATAATCTATTGCATCAAGGACGTTGAAAGCAATGATGTCGATGAAATATATAATGAGGTGAAAGGGTGGTCATGGGTAGAGAGTTGTGAATAAGGCCTTTTATTCTCCTTCCTATCGGCTATGGATAATAATGAACATTGGCCTAATGAGGTAGGAACACATCCAATCAAATTATAGTAGCCAATAATACTATCTTAGTTGTAGTAACAATTATACAAGGCCTTGCTGGTCACTTAATGGTTAATGCAATATTTCATATCTATTTTCTATGAATTACCAAAAAAGAACACACCACATTAGTGTGGCTAGTTTGTGCATGTAGAATGATATGCATAATTATTGTAGGTGCACTACTAGCATTTATTTTAAAAAACTAATTTTACTCTAAAATAAAAATAAGGTCATAGAAATGTAAAGTAAAGAATAACAAGGAAAAATATATGATTTTTTCTCCATAGTTGTCAATACATGGATGTGGAAATGTGACAAATGATTAGTATTTTTTTGTAATTAAATTGAGAATTTTAATCTACCACAACTAGAGAAAGGGAACCAAATTTAGGTCAGTTCCTACTAGTTCATTTGGTTAAGGTATGGGTCTTGTTAGCAGGGAGACTCAAGTTCAATTCCCCTTAAGGGTGAGCTAGTTGGAAGGAGACACCTAAAATTGAACTAGTTGAGGGTTGGTGTGGCCTATATTGGGTGAAATCCATAGGTGATTTTGACAACTTAGTTTCCCTTCGGTCATGGTTTCTTAGGCCAAAGGCCACTCCCACAAATCAGGGAGATTCTAGAAAAAAAAGGGGGGGGGTGGATTTCAAAATTTAGAAGTTCTAATTAACTTTAGGGCAAGGGAAGAATGAAAATAATAGTTGTTGAATCTCTTAGTTAAATGGATACTGCCTCTAAGTGAAGTAGGGATTGCAGCAAGATAAATGTATGATAGAGATATGAGAGATACTAGCTTGTATAGGATGACATCTTTTTTCCCAAAACTTGAAAGTGTGTCCCTAAATCCGTGAGTTCAGGAAGAATAACCTATGAAATATGCATAGTGTCAAATCCCATTCTTCTAATCTATTCTATTTTTAATGTTTATTTATTTTTCAATGAACTAAATATTATGGAAATCCCTCTAAGTACTTCCCCATGATCCATTGATGGTAATCAAGGAAAAACATCATCTTAGACTATGAATTATAACCCCAAGGGGATCAAGAAATTCAAACCCATGACCTCACTAATTTTGGGGGATAGATCTCACATTTGGCTCATGATGCTTGAGGTAACCTTTGAGGCTTAATCTATCAAAATATAATTGCAATAATGATAAAATAATGCATATGGCATGGATGATTAAGGATGTTGTTGTATACTTACCTAAAGTGATATTTAAATGAGGGACTAAATTAAATGCATTTCAAACTTACGTACTTTATATTCTCCAATAACATATGTGGACATGTTTAGATATGGTTAAAATGCTTGCAATAACAAGCTCAATGCACTTTATATTTATACAATGTCAATAAAACAATGTATGTTGAATGTGCAATCATAACATGAATATGGTTTGTTTTCTTGTATTGATGGCTAGAGTATTTATACTTTGTCTTATGATATAATTCACATCCAGTTCATGAATCAATTAATATATTGACTATTTCTAGCCGAACCATTCAATATTTTGGTGTTAAAAAACCATACAATGCACCTTGTCGTCCAATTTACATTCAAGCAACTCATCAACATGAAATATGCCCAATTAGTGAACATAAATCAACACTCCACTCGACAATGACTATAGGTATCGATGCGTTTTGGTGCTTGTATGGATGGCTACATTGCTATTAAAAAATGCACACAAAACATTCTATGTTTATTTTATTGTGCACACACATAAATTTTTGGTATATGAACACAACAACACATTAAATGCTTGCATGCTTGACTCCATTTTATAACCAAAATTCTCTCCAAACATTGTCTATGTGCAGTTACTTGGTTTTATATAACACACACAACACACACAATGCTATGATTCACATGTTGGAAGGGAGATATGACTACATTTTGAGAATTACAACACTCATTCACTAGAGATACACATGTATGCTCAAGAAATGAACACTATTCCTTAGTATTGGCACTAATCCATGCTGGTTGTAGGCACTACTACTCATTATGAATTGAGAAACTTGTTTAAGGGAAAGTTTTTTTCTCAACTCACCAAAGAGATTCAATGCCTCATGGGATGGAATATGTGTTTTACCCAAAAATTACAACACTATAATTTACTTAGCAATAAAGTTAACAATGAATTGGTTGAAGTGGTCAAGGGTGTTTAAGAGTAAATACCACCATAATTGGTTAATCAAGACACATCATAGACATAAATTTTCCCTAAAATTCCAAATGGGAAAACCAACATTTGATGGGGATTTTATTATGCTTAAAAAATTTCTAAAAAATTTGGGATACACTCTGTTACATATAGAAATAAATTATTTTAAATCATTGACAAATTGTAGATTTCTTTGGCTCATGGACAATCTTTGATCTTCAAGCAAGTATCTTTAATCAAGCTCCTCATGCTTCTACAACCACCCTTCTTCTTCTTCATTTCCTCTCCAACTCTCTTCCTATCCTCTTTATTGTCCTTTGATCCAAACATTGTTATTTTAATAGGGTTGCTTGGAAGTATGACCATCAAGAGTATTCATTTCAACTTCCCATGGCTTTGGATTTGGAAAGTTAATTCAAAATTTATCAAAAACAACTATTACAAAGTTTTGCATGAGGAAAAATTACATATCATAAAGGTATGACATGATAGGAAGATGATGCAAGAGCATAGACACCTGGTTGATTGTGTAGCCTTTGCTAATTTATAATGGAAAGAGGGAAGTGTACCTATGCTAGTAAGAGACTAGAGTTGTTTATGTGCATCATTTTTTCCCTCGAGAGTGAATCCATTCGAAGCATCTTATCGAAAAAAATGTAATATTACAATACGACAAAACAAATATATAGACATAGTTGTACTTGGGACAAAATTATCCAAGGGAATGAAGAGTAGGAGTAGGTCTGGTAAAGAATATAAAAGTTGAATGCAACATAAGAAAGAAAGAAACGATGAAATTTTAGATAAAAGTGCATGACTGGATGTGTGTCATGGTTAGTAAGAAAAGAAAGAAACGATGAAATTTTAGATAAAAGTGCATGACTAGATGTGTGTTATGGTTAGCAACTCATTTATAATGGTAAGGGGTTTCCTCATCTTGGATTTTATTTTTCTTTCACAAAATTGTAATATATCTAAGTATACTTGTATATATATGTGTGAGGAATTTATACTTAGGTGCGGATATTGTAGTTAGAGATATTATGTGACGAATGGTCCATAAATTGGATAAAAAATGATCACTATAAACTCGTACATTACTATGGGAATTGGAAGGAAAGTATGTGTCACAAGTAGTGTCTATGTTTCTCCAATGTGAGAATTTTTTTCTAATTAAACAATTAGAGCATGTGAATGTGATAGATGCAAGAGATCATATTTGTTGGAATATGGATGCATAATAATATATACTTAAGAATGGGTTATATATGAGTGCACATATATGCATTTATAAGTATCTATGTTAGCACATATGGTTGAACATGGTATGTTAGGAGCATGATACCTTGCACATAGGTTGTTGTTGGAACCATCAATGAAACCTTGTGACATTTTATACAAATAGAGTGATTGTTAATTGGTTATGAGGCCATTACCAAGGGAAGGCAATACCTATGCCAAGAATGTGAAAAGGAATATTGTGAGACCATGTTGTTGATGGACTTTTCAGAACCAAGAATCATTTCATAGTCTTCCAACAGTCTCCTATATTATATCGATGTGTTGACTATAACCTTCTTTTCTATGAGTGGATGAAGACCAGGATGTCTAAATGGTCGATTAGGTACTACTGAAGTGGTTGGAATGTGTCCCTAATGTTCGCTAATTCCATTAGCTTGTCATGGTGGACTACATGTTACAGAAATATGGTATTCTCAAGTTTATGAAATTACACGATAAGTGGGTTGTGTGATACTATATGTGAATGTGTGAATTTTTGTAATATCTAAACACATGATTGTGTTGATACATGAAAATATGATGAATGCATATTCCATTGTAGAAAATAATGCTAGCAATGGAAACAACTGGATTATTGGCGTGTTATAATTATGTGACAAGTTATATGATGTTATAAATGTGGCAATGGATGAAATTGTAAGAATGAAAGATTCATAAGGTTTTATCTTGCGCAAAATGTATCCTATTTAACAAAAAGTGAAAATATTCCTTGAATCTTTCGTATTTTGGGCATAACGTTTCGCTCGTAAGTCGGAATTGGGATGAGTTTGTACCATTGGAAATATATTGAAATCATATACAACTTTTATGTTTTGTATTTTTTCTAATTCCTTACCGTTTGTTCGAGGGGGGCATTTTAGTAAAAAAACATCTTTTAAAAGATGATTTTTAAAAAGCATCTTTTAAAAGATGTTTTTTTTACTAAAATGCCCGCCCCAAACAAAAGGTAAGGAATTAGAAAAAATGGAAAACTATAAAGTTGTATATAATTTCAAGATATTTCTAATGATCCAAAGTTCTCCCAATTCCAAGTTACGAGTGAAATGTTATGCCCAAAATACTAAAGATTCCATGAATATTTTCACTTTTTGTTAAATATGATGCATTGTAGAAGAGGGTAGAATGTTATGTTCACGTGTCAAGATATGCAATACTCCCATTTCATTTTCTAATTAATAAAATGTATTTAAACAGATATTTATATTTTAAACATGGTATCTCATCGTAATTATATGGTTATGATGCAAGTGAGATGATTGTTCTATTTAGTGTGGACATATGATGGTTGCTGCAATCTTGAAATAAAGAGGATCATGATACTATGTTAACACCATAACCATTTTATATTCCTTGATATTCATCATCTAATTATTAGGTTGTGTTTTGTGGTTGGTCTAGCTTGATAAGTCTAGAGGATTGCACTCTTCTTTCCTACACTATGGAACCTGATGGGTTGGCTTCATGATGGACTAAGTTTATAGTTAAGGGAATTTTCCAATTATATATATATGTGTGTGTGTGTGTGTGTGGTTGCATGTCTTTTTAGTATTTTTGAGAAAATAAAATACATGGAACCTCAACCATGGAACGCATGTGAAGTTAGCATATATTAATACATAGAAGTATTGGTTTAATACCCAATACTGTATTTTGTATGATAAATATATATGCCCATATGAATTGGGAAATTCATGTAGATGAAATAAATATGCATATGAATAGCTATAACAAGTATGCTTTCTTTTGGTGATGGATGCACACACATGATGAAATTCTAATGGATTGGCAGCATCTCATATCACTTGAGATGAATTACAATATCCTATTATTTGAGAAGGATACAAATGCAAGTTAACAATAAAGATGGCATCATTGCTGTCATATATACAAGAAGGATAAGAGGACATGGCCTCATTATTGGAGAATGATTGGTCTATAAAAGAGTGCATTGAGGTTGACATTATTCTAAGGGAGAGAAGAATGCAATACCCTAGTTTTGACCCCTAAGATATATTGTGTCAAATCATGAACTATTTTTATGATGTGGTTTATTGGATGTGTGTCAAACAAAGTGGGATGAGTGGTATGACTTCATGGTGCAATTATATGAAATATGTTGTACATATTCCTAGAATTGAGCCCAAGGAAAAGACTCGACTAGATGATATTTGATCACACATGTTCCATCATGCTATCGTGACCATTAGCACTAGGGGATATGATCATACCTTATCCAAAGATACATGTGCATGAATGGTTGAGATTTGATCGCACATGTTCCATTGTGCAATCATGACCATTCGCTCTAGAAAAGGTGATCATATCTTATGCTGAGGGGTATCACCATGAACATCCCATATTTGATCATATGAATTCGATTGATGACTCAGATCTCATCACTAGAAAAGGGTAATATAGTGTCGCAAACATACATGATGGATCAAAAAAATAAAAGTAGTGGTGATAACATGACTAATGAGGATGGAGATGTGTCATTGTGCTATCATCTCATGAGCAAGTGTGTTAAAGAAACTAAAAAATTCAAAATCTAGAGGAATTGCAAAAGTTAAAAGTTGACAATTCCAGAATTAAAAAAAATTCTTTGGTGCATCACATTGAAGGTCTTGAGCATGGGCTATACTTAGAATCATATGGGATATCAGTTCCCAATACAAAACAAGTTTAGATCCTTATATATTTTCTTGTACAATTTACTGAAGTTGGTCCTTGAGATTTAGAGAATCTAGAAACGAAAAACAACGCAAAATTTGGGCAAAAGTGCTAACTTTGAGGAGTTGTAACTTTTAGCTTAGAATCCAAAATTAATACCAGGTATAGTTACTAGAAAGGTTATCTAGAGGAGAATCAAATAGAATTTTCTTATTTTTGAAACAAGTTTCTTATTGTTTCATAAAACAGGAAGAGTAGAGCTTATGGATTAATAAATATATATGTGGGTGACCTCCAAAGCAACCCAAACTTTAGGAAAAAGTTGTATAATGGTATAAGAGTGTACCGAATATGAAAGTAAATCAAAATAAGTAAATATGATTAAGAAGCAAGGTATGCAGAAGACCAATAGGTAAAGGGCATGCAACTTGTAAATATGATGGAAGAAACATTCTTTTGGGCAAGTGCATGCATGCTAAAAGAAGTTGCAAGATATGAACCAACAACTTATGTGTAAAGTATGGGAATGAGTAAGGAAATTTCATTCACATATAATCTATCACTAATGAAATAAGACATTCTTGTGTGTGAATCTATTGCATGGCTTAGGAAATATGGTGAAATTTCCTTGCGAAAAGGAAAGTAAGTCTCATAGTTGAATGAGGTGTAAGGACATATAATGGACCTTGAAAAGACTCCATATGGAGCTGAAATGGAATCAGATGCAACACTATTAAGTGATAGGAATTCCAAGAAAGATCAATTTGTACTTGACTGGAATTATTCAAATAAATTGGATCAACAAGGAAATGCAAATAAAGTGAAATGAAAGTTGTTGTAACGACAAGGAAAGCTACATAGGGATGATAAGATAGTTGTAGAATAAATTGGAGAATAATATCCTTAAGGCAATATTGATAAAGAGGGAAATTTCTCACCTGAAACTATTTTTGTTTATAGCATAAGAATTGCATGCTTTGAAAGCACAAAGTACAAATATTATGCATGTGTATATGTATTGAATTTCTTCTTGGTAAGAAAATCATATGTGTGCTTGGCAGAGAGTCCATGGATTGGATCAAATATGGTGTGGAAGAGAACTCCATGCTATGATCAAGAATTGGAAAGAGAGAATTCATTCATTCTTATTTTGTTGTTATACTTATATTTTCTGAGTTTTATATACATAAAATTATGGCATGGGAATGCTGGAAATGAAAGAGATTAGATAGTTGGAATGCATATGCACTAGTGGACATATTAAGAGATAATGCATAGTGCATGTGAATATTCTCGTTCATGCACATGATATTTCATATTGGTAAAAGTGGTATGGTTTTAGATATGCAATAAACCAATGATAATAATTATTATGGTTGGTGATGGTTGTATGACTAGAGATAATTGAGGTGTGGTTGAAGATGTTGATAATGTTATTGCACATGACTTGCAACCTTGCGAAGAAAGGTTGGAGCAATAAATCTATGATCCAGAGGTTTGTGGAAGGATTGTGTAATATTTTGTAAGAGACCAACCGATCAGGTAACATTACAGATGTTGATGGAATCCATGCAGGTAATCGTTTATTTATGTCAATTGCATAAGTGTTGAAAGGGGATTGGGTAAGAATACTTTCATGCATATTTTAATAATTGTAAATTGGTATGTGTGTGATATTGAATGCATTTATGATCCAGGAGGATCATCTCAAATTCAATCAAAGTTAAAATCTTCAAACAAAAAAATAAATCTTACCAGGGTAAAGGGCTCATCAACAGCTTTCTGTCAATGCTTTTTTCGTGTGAAACATCCTCCAGATGCAGAAGTTATTAGTAGTTGAAGTTTCTATAGGAATGGTTAAAAAGGGTCAAATGGTAAAAAAAATATAAATGTATGGGATGAAAAAATCAATTGGAGTCTATGGGATTTGAACACAATACCTCCCTATATCCCAAGCCCTCACCATGTTGCACTAGCCAAGGTCCCCACCGATGGTCCTTGATAAGAGCCATGGAAAAAATTATATTAAAGTTTATAGTTATATATTATGGAAAAAAATAGGGGAAGTCAAGAGCATGGCCCTTGACCCCATGCCAACATGAGGCCCCATTTGGAACTATATATTATAAAGCATATGTTAAACAAGCAGTAGAAAGCCACATATCAAATAGACAGAGCCACATAGCAGTCCAACAAACTATATGGTATAACCATATCATAACCTTATCCATATCCAAATCAACCTGGAAATAAACATGCCAACAAAGCATATGCTTAAACCATATATTATAACATGTATTATCACATGCAAATCAATGCGCCAACAAAGCATATGTTTAACCATATATTATAACGTGTATTATCAAATGCATGCCTCCATAAAAAGAAATTGCGTGAAGGGAGGAGAAGCCCGTGGGTTTGAGCTAGGGACCTCTCCCCAAATAAATCGGTGCTTTACTATTGGGGCACCACCCCACCGTTGCAATGTAAATGACGCGAATTCCTTTCGAGTTGACAACGCTAAAACATTATAAATAAACCAAGATTTCCAGCCACGAGTTCAGAGTTTGGGAGTTGAAAAAACAATGCAGGTTTGCACAGAGACCGAGACAAGATACAAGCATAGATCCTGAGGTGCACATGACATTAATGGGCATGGATCTCAAGGAAGAATTCATAAATTTTGTACTATTTTGTCTTATTTACAGGCATGTTGTCTCGTTTTGTGTGTCAGAGGAGGCCTCAGGCACACATGGTCAATTTTATACTCATTTTTCTCAGAATTTCGCAAGGAGTTTAGTGGTGCTATTTATTTATGTTTCTAACTAAAAGAAAACAGAGGTGTTTCCATAACACTCATTTTGTAAGCTTTGAAGACTTAATAAATCGACCTTCCCATTGGAAGTGGCCCGGAGACATAGCCCAGGAGGGGTGAACTTTGTTATCAACTGTTGTCTTCATTTTATGGTTTTCATGTCTTTTTTTTTTGCTTATGTGATTGATTTAAAACATTAAGATTTCATATTTTAAGCTTGTTTATGAGTAATTAACATATAAATTTCACTTGCAATTTTTAATGGTTAAAAAGATACTGAAGATTTTCAAATCAATTTATGTGAACGATACCCCACTAGGCTTGGTGATATATGGGGTAATAAGGGAAAGGAGACTTATACTATATGATTGCTTAGAATTTAGAATGCATTCATATGAAACAATTTCATGATATTTGTGTATGTTGGTTATGCATTAATAACCAAGGAAAGTGAGGAATTATGGTCCTATTGTTGTGGTAAATTCCTTATGAGATAATCAAGGGTAAGGCCATAGAGTTATTAGATATGGAAATGCTAAAGTGATACACAAGTGTCCAATGGTTTTTCCACTTATTTTAGTGTATTGGACTATAACCTTCTTTCCAACACATAGATGCTATTAGAGGGGGAGGATTTCTTGAGGGAACCATGGAGTGGTGAATAGAAATTCATTCTAGTACGCTTGAGGGACCATTTGGTGGAGAAATGGTATATCCTGGTATTATGTTGGGAAAAAAACAGGGTGTTTAGATGTTCATGCAAGTGTTGGGGAGGTGGTTGGATGATGTGTCTAGGAATTAGCTAGAGCTTCCAAATCATTATGGTGGAATGCTCGACATGAAATTATGATATTCATGAATCTATGAAAGGGTGCATTGAGTAATTGTGCATTAAAATATTATGTAAATCTTTGGGTTATGCATACATATGTGTTATATTTCATTGCAATTAGTTAATAGCTAAAATGATACAATTATTGGTAATTCTAAGATCATTTCATGAGCTTCTATGGATGAAGTGGAAGAATTGCATGAAAAGGTATTAATGTTCAATGGACTACAAGAATTCTCTACTGGGAGGACATAGTTGCATGAAAGGATATGATGGTATAACCGTGAGCAATAAATTTTTTGAGGACCCATACTTATTTAAAAGTGTATAAACCTTTGTGAATCTTACCAATTCATAAAATGTCAACTATAAAATATATGGTGATATTTTTCTAAAAATATTTCAATTTCTAAGGATTTTATATAGTTTATATAATAATTTGGCCATTTTTAGAGAGAAAAATTTTTACCCCAAAAAAATTAGGCGAAATAGGGCTTCAAAAAATGCAAATTGGTAAATCGTTTTTTGGAAAAAAACATGGAAAATAGATAATGGGCTAAATTTCGCCCCTAAAATTTTCCTTGACCATGAGTATTGGAATGGCATGTTTGATTACATAGATCATGTGGTTGTGTCATGCAATTTTTATTGTGTTAATGAAGCATCTAAAGTGAATGTATTTCATTGCATTTTAGATATTGACAACTGATAGTGTTTGAATTATTTGTGTGTTATAATTTTGAGATAACTTCAAGGGTTGTTGTAAATGTTGTAATGAAAATATTACATGCATGAATACTCACAGTTTGTTTGGATAATTGGAAAGTTTAGTTGCAAGTACAATTGTCTTGGATATGGAAATGAGTGTAAGTCCATAATGAAGATCGGATTCTACCACTTACAAAGGCCATACATTATGAGAACGATTTCACGTTTGTGAAATATGGTTTCTTTATGAAACAGATTCAAAAACATCTAATTGAAATTGTTATGATGACATCTTGTGGAAATTGTATGTCTGTAATACACATGAGATGACAGATCTGTCAAATGAGGAAAAATGATGCCTGCTAAAATCTAGGGAAGAATGTTTCTATAATGAAACTAGAATCCTATAATATTCATTGATTTCCATGAGTTTTTCTATATTAGAGGTTGCTAGTGGGACACCATAGTAGTAAGAACTTGTATCTTGATGCTCTTTTTGCACATGAAATCCTTGGAAAAATGGATCACTTGAGGGAACTGTATAACATTGAAGGGGATTCCTAAGGCTGGAAGGGGTGAGTGCAAAAATCAAGGGGAAATTAAGTGTTAGAAAACAGGACTGCAGAGCAATAACATATATACAGTTAAAGCAATAAACAAGATGAAAAACACATTAAAACATTACAGAGAGACACAGATATAACATGGTTCACCCAAACGATGGACTACATCCACAAAGAATATTCCAGTCCTTTTATTACATTCTAGAAATATGAAGGGATACACCCTACAGCAAAACTGCTGCACTTCCTCTTCACGCTCTCACAGTCTCTCTTCCAATACAATACAATACCATACTCAGTCGTTTTACAATGCTTTCTTTTATAGGGGAAATACAATGGGAAAATTCTAGGGTTAACCCAATACCATGGGTCCGCAATACTGTTGGCCAACACACATCCCAAAAAAATTTCTCGGGGGCTCCGCTTCCGAACCCCTATGTCTCGAGGGTGTTTCCCCCCAACTCCCTTTTTGGGGTGCTGCCCTAAACCCCAAGGCAGGGGGAACGAGTGTACAGTACTCCCGGGTTACAATCACAACTGAATAATATCTCAAGATTTGGACGATTAGGCTCCACAACCAACAATTAAGATGAATCTAAGTGAGAAATCCATGTTATATATTGGCTAAGATCAAGAAGGAATTAGAGGTATATGTAGATACCTTGGGCATGTCAAGGAAGATAGTGAGCTAAATCTCACCCATGGAATCCATATGGACAAAATATATATTTGTACAGATAAGTATTGGGATTATTGCATAATTTATCTGGTGTTATGAATATATATGCTTTGGTTATGAAACTTGAATCTTTATTAATGTATCAAGCGCTTCTTAAAATGGCTATGATAAGCATATTTTTCCTTTGATAATTGTAATAAATATGTGATTAAATTCTGAAGGACTTAGAGGTTTTCCAAGGAATCCCAAAGGAATGATTGAGAAATGTTGTACAAGATAGCTAGCAACAAGACAAGGTGGCCTTCAAGAAAAAGGCATTGCAAATGCAATTGAAAATAAGGACATGGAACCTTGTTGAAAATAAAGAGAACGACGAGGAATATGTTATTTCAGGGGTGAGGGGAATGTAATACCTCCAGTTTGACCCTTGTAATATATTGAATTAGATTATGTAAAATGATGTAAATGTGCTAGTATGGATTTCCACTGCGGATCTCAAGGCCAAGTCTGGAATAGTGAATGGCTAGGAATGTATGATATAAGTATCTCTATATGGAACATGTGGTTGATTTCTCAGGACAACGTTAAAGATAGGTAGATATTATGTTAGAAAATGCTAAAAATGGTCCAAGGCGGATGTCTAAGGAGCACTAAAGAGGGGATATGATTCCATAAGAGGGGAAGAGGAAAGGGGGGACTATGGAAGAGTAATCCTATGTTGCTACTATCTTATCTCTATAACTCACCCAATTGCCACCATGTGCCTTAAATGAGTCATTTACCCATTTTGACTTATTAAAATCCAAGTATTGAATGTTGTGTGAGATTGATTGTGAAATTATTCTCATACAATTATGGAAGCATGGGATGAATATAATTTTATCATAGAGTGTAAGAGTACTTCAACTTATGGTCAAAAGCTATGTAAGTTGTCTTTTCATCAATTATCTTGTCCTATTTATATTTTATCATTAATTTTTCAAAGTAAAAATGCCTAGGGTAAGTCACAAGGGAATATCTATGTAGCTTCATGTTGCGGAAGCCATTGCCAATGACCATATTAGGAAAAAATAACAAGAAATAAGCAAAGAAAAAAGGATTTGCAGGTGTTAGAGTGAAAAGGGTGGATGTAAGTGAGTCTAGATTCCATGAAGGATATTAACCATTTTTCCTAGAATTAACTAGTGCTCACCAGATGATTGAGAATACCCAGTTTCATACTACATGGAGTTCTCTAAGGAATATAATAGTTTGGACTCTTGTTGCACACATTGGAAACACTATAAGGGTCGGATGTCTAGCGGGAACTGTAGAGCAATGAAGAGAAATGAATTGCTAGTGTTTTTTGGGTAGTGGAATAGAGTTCCATGGCTATGATGGATGAGTGATATTCCTGTAGTGCTCTAGGATGAGCAGTTTGTCTAAGCATGAGAGAAAATGGATTGGGATGAGAAGAGAGTGCAACATGTTTGTTTCCTTCACCATGGTGGATTCATAGCCCAACTTGGGGATGGTATCAACAATTCATACCTACAATTGGGTGGAACATGTCCCTTACATAGCTAGTTTCTTGGATCTATTCATTTAAAAGATAAATATTCTTTGTTGTTTATGAATGTGCAAAATTAGATTTTCTTTCTAGATATGAATAGGCAATTTATGCATGTTTTTTTTTTAAATTGTGCTTCACCTACCCCCTAGCGGGGCTTGCTATGTCCACGAGAACAAGTCATAGGGGTGCCACCCGAAGGGGAATCACCCCATTCTATTTTATTATAGAGCTAACCCAATGGATACATCAAGTGAGGCCGTTATATAGCAATGTATATCCACCCGAGGATTTGACCTCAACATCTTATGCTCACAACTTACAACACTCGACCACTTGAGCTAGCCCACCGATCTTAGGCAACTTATGCATGTTGTGTGTATGAATGTAGTTGTTAGTTTGTTGTTTTTATTATTCATGAACCTATTCATGCATTTATTTAAATCACATCCTTGTTAGAGGAATTTTTTTATGTGAAAATTTGTACCCCGTAGTTGGGGATGTTGCATGCCCCGAGACTTATCTCTATACTTATTTCCTCTACATTGCACGTGTGGTGGTTTGGGACCTATGTATTGGCCATAATACATAGAAAAATATGTAAGGAACATGACATTGGTGTTCCTCCTTGTATGATATCCAAGACCATGAGACCAATTTGTTGTGTGAAAAACAGTGTAATGGAAATGATATTGCACTTACGTTCCAAACAATATTTCCATTTGCAATAATTTTGTGGTGATTTGGGGATAGGTGCATGGCCCATCGACCCTAAAAGTGTCTTTTAGTATTTAAGATGTTCAATAATATTGTTTGACCATGATTCGATCCTTGATACCCATATGGTATGCACACAAATTGTAATAGTATCCATATTACACTCATGTCTAAAAAAATTCCATAGACAATCCTTGCATGATGGTTTATGACATTGAGCATGGCCCATGGGCCATTACATCATATTTTAAGAACTAAGATATATTTTTTCAACCTCAAAACATGGCTACATACCCAAGACCCATCTATTCTACACAAATCCAAAATAAAAATCTTGTAAGAGTATTCATGTTACACGAGGGGAAAATATTCACTATATATGTAGTCTGTGTGGTTATTTGGGCCTAAAATACTAATGCTTATCTACACCCAATGTTTAAGATATTGATACCCATTAGTGATGTCTAAGGAAAATATCATTGATAATATGGGAAAGAGGCTTTCAAGGCTTTAGTTTGTTGGTAGTTATAAGGGTGTATTATCCATAACAAATGAATTATTTTTATGATTTAAGGCAAGGAGATATCCGACATCTTTATTTCCTTAACCAAGTGGAGAATGTTGTTGCATTAATGATGATTGCAACAAACCTAAAATGGGGTATTCTTGTGGGTGTGTGTCATACACAACATAAGACCTATGCTCATCTTATATGGATTAATTAATATTCTATTTTGAAATGAACATAATCATGGTTTTCACATGTGTGACATAAGAGGGACACATATATCTTATTTCGGTTCATTTAATACAATTTGTTAGAATATCTCAGTGGCACATGATGCTTTTCTTCAAAGGTTTATATATTAAAGTATCTTAACTTTTCTATTATGACATACTTAATTAGTAAGCACACTAAGATACATACTACTCAAAAGACATCCATATATTTGTCTTAATTCTATTTCTATAGGTTCTATGTATCAAATCATTATCACTATCAATGTGGAACTCTAATACACAAAGAAATGGCCAGAGTATTGTGGCTCTTATGATATTCTCTTTTATTGTGTATGAGAGGGAAAATGATTTTATATTAACATTTTATTGAGATTTTGACAAGAAAGCATCCTTATTTTCTACTAATTATATTATATCCTTGTCAAAGCATTTTGAATGAATATTAATTTGGAGTTGAAGCCATATCCATCTGAGTTGAAATAGTCTTAGGATTTAAGGAAACAAATTACAATGCAATATTATATTTGGATCATAGTATTCCTCCATTAAGCCAATGTAATCAATTGCAGAGATATAAACATATGTTTTTTTTAGTAAGGGTTTCTCTATATACAATTTATTATGTGTGTAATTTAAAATAAAACTATTATTATTATTGGACTATTATTTTCATATGGCACCCTCACCCATCCCCTGCGCCCTCTTCTCCCCTTCCACCCTCCCCTCCAAAATAATCCCCATCCCCCTCACCCCTCAATCGCTCCCTCACCCATACCTCGTCCCCTCTCACCCCCCCCCGCCCGCCCCCCTCCACTCACCCCTCCCCCTCCCTCGCTCCCTAACCCTTTGCTCCCC
>LPNX010270276.1:312924-339278 GCA_001517045.1 Pseudotsuga menziesii
GTGAGGGGGTTGTGGAGTGGCGTCGAGGGGAGGGTGGAGGGGGAGGAGAGGGTGTTGGGGATGGGTAAGTGCATGGGAGAGGGGTAATAGGGATGTGAAGTGGCTTAGTTTTTTTTTAATAGTTTCTATTTTTTAAACTTTTTTAATTGAAATGCTTTTATAATTTTTATAATTTTTTATAAAAAATTTAATGTTATTTTATTTTATTTTTATTTGATTTTTTTATATTTTTAATATGTTTTCTTTTAATTAATAATATTNTAATCCTATATTTTAATAAAAAAATAAAATTTTAAACAAATTCTAGATATTCAATAAAAAAGTCAATTTTAATAAAGAAATTTTGTTATTAAGTAAAAAAAATATTTTTAATTTTTTTTGTATTAATGTCTTTTTAAGTTTTTTATAATTATTTATTAATGTTATATTTGAAATTTTTTAACATTGTTATTTAAAAAAATAATAATAAATAATTAAAAAAAACAATTGCATGTATATTTTTTATTTTTTAGATTTTTTGAAAAACATTATTGTACATTTTTAATAAATATTGACTTCTTCTACGCGATTTTAAAAAAGGAAATAGTTGACGAGTTTCCAAAAATGTGCAGTTTTGTCACCCCCCCCCAAAAAAAAATGGTGTGCTACTAGTAGCACCACTTTTCGATTCGGAGGTAAAAATAACCACTAAATGCAACCTATAAAAAACGAGAACAATTTAGAGTTCTCATAAGGTTGTATAATGCATTTTAGTTAAATTTTAGGTTTTTGTGCATTCAACAACAACTTCCTTAACTTCCCCTTACACCTGCGCAAATTGTTCTACATTCTGAATGGCTTCATCTTGTAATGGCTCGAACTTGTTGGCTATCTTTTGTTGCTCATCCCAGATACTTCTTACTTCTGTATGTTATTTTCCATATTCTCCCATATTAGACATCTTTTATGTAACAGGTAGAGATTTCAAACTATGGCGCATCTTTTGTTCTGTCTCTTGTGAAATTTGAAGCTTTTGATCCACTTCCTTCAATTGTTCGTCTGCGGCCAACTTTTCCCATAATTGAGTACTTTCTTTTTGCAAATTTTCACACTTTAATTCCAAGGTCCTAATATTTCCTACTCCAATATTCACTCTTTCTTGTTTATGTTTTCCCTCCGCTCTAACCTCTGGAGGTGTCCCTAGTTGTTTCATTACAACAAGCTCCTCAATCTTGATGTGAAGGACTTGAATGGATTCACCTATATTTGTTACCTTCTCTTCTGGATGAGTATCCTTATTTATCTGTATGTCTAGTGGCGTGTTATATACTTCCTCGACTGCCTTTCACAATTTTCAATTATTCCTGTACATTTCCTCTACTTCCTTCTTCAACTTATCACTTTTTATAGTTGCTTCTTATGCTTCATTTTCCAACTTTGTTGTCTTATATGCAGTTTCATCTGTATATGTTCTCATTTTGCAACATTCCTCCTATAATGGTTTATTTTCTTCATAGATTCTATACCATTATGTTGTAACAGCCCCATGTCTCCCTCGGATTTCATGTGCAATGGATGTATGCAATGCATGCAGCTCATCCATAGGTAAACACGACAAGATAATATGTACAAGACTTATTATGAAAACTGACCCCTGCATCTCTTGTGTGGGAAATACTAGTGCTTCTACCAAAATATTTAAACCTTGTGGTGGATTTGTTGTGACCTTCATATGTATAGTTTAGCGTGTCTGCTCACTGCACATGTGTACCTAAATGTGTCTACACACTTCTATGTAATTATTCCTTCTTAGTCATCATTAACATATTCTTTATTGTCACAAACTCTTCTTCAAATTTTATGAGGATCTCTTATTTTGTCGCAAGACATTCCATTTCCTCCTTTTTGGCTACCTTCTCCATGACTTCCTCAGTGGCATTCTTGAATTCCTAGCCAATATGATCAATATATTTTTCTGTCAATACCTGAGTAGGGATGGGTTTGGATTTTTTCTTTTCTTCCTTTATGATTCTTCAAATTTATCCTTTCCTATTATTTTCTTAGTCTGTGTAGTCTATTGTGTAGTTTCAGGGGATATTTCTACACTTTCAGTATCCTTTAATACACTTTTAGTCTATTTTCTATGGATTTATTTTGTGGTGGAGTGGTTTGTTGTTCAGGTTGCTCATGTTGCGTGACTTCTTCTTCTTCTTCTTTTGTCAATGGAATTCTCCACGCCAAATCCCAATCATTTAAAATTTGAGCAATGTCTTCTTCTGAAGACCTAAACATGGTAGGTAACCATTGCTTATGAGGATCTCGTTTACCTTATGCATAGATATGATTCATTCTTGTTTTAAAGTGTCCAATCCCCTTATACAATCAATTTTATGCAGTTATATACATGGTATACTATTGATGATAACACTTATGTTCTCATGGTATGGGAAGAACTCAATGTTGTTGTCTATATGTATGTGCTTGTTGTCTATAAACCATAGATTTGCATATCTTGCTGCTAAAAATGGTTTCCTATTTTTGTCAAATAATTGGTTGTCTCTTGGATCCTTCCATCCCACTAGCACAATGCATATTAATAGTTGAGTGTAATGAAAAAGTGTACCTTTCTCTTTCCCTTCCTAATAGTCATCTAAGAAATCATTCAGGATGAACGTCGACTAGTTCATTTTTACTCCCTCCACGCTTTATCCTTGATGAGATCGGCTGGAAATCCTCTTCTATCTCTTCGGGTTACATAATTCTCCATTATCCTATTTGTAAGGTATTTATCCTACTTCTTATCTAGAAGAATGTTCATGTCTTCTCCCCTGATAGAAAATCTAGTGATCTGTTCTATCATCTTGGCATCAATGGACATAGGTTTGTCCAACCACAAGAACCTGCCATGTACACATGAAATCAATTTATTTGTAAATAGTTTCACCTATGGAGTCCTTCCAAAATGAGGAATCTCCAACAAATTCAAGATCCCCAACTTCTGTAATCTAGCTGCCCATGTTTGAGTTTCCACTTCAACTAGTGTCTTCGGTTATGAGTTGATCCTTTTGTCCAAGTAATTGTTGTCAACTATCTATGGAAACTTTTCTTTGTTGGTTAGGTCATAATCCACAAACTAAAACTTGTAAATCTTTCCTTGCAAATCTTCATTGACGAGCACCCCCCATGGAATCTTTTGGTACTGGTATAATTGTTGCCTCTATGTTTGGTAGGTTGATTGCTATCACAGTAGGATTTCTTGATGGAATATAGTAGCGAGGGAACTTTATTGGGTTCGATGTTGACCCTCTTGGTGTTTATGCGGTCCCTTCATGCAAACCTATTGATGGGTTCTTCGATCTGGTTTGTCTCTTGGGTTCCATGGTCTCTATGGGTGAAATCTTCAACTATCAACCTTCCTCTAGCTCTAAATTCACTATCTATTGTTCACTATATGTTTATTGATTCCTTATGTAGTTTCTCATGGTTTCATTTATAATCCATTTAACTATAATATTCCACCATCAATATCTTATTATTATCACTACTTTATCAATCATTAATGCTTTCCATGAGTTTGTTGCAGTCCCTTTCTTCACGCAACTTCTTCTGTGACATGTCTGGTTTTCTGTAGTTTATTCCTATATTAAAATAAAGGGTTTACTGAAAGATTTATCTCCCAATTCTTCATCCCCATTTCCTTCAATTAACACACTTTCCTGTCTCAATGCAAGAGACTTAGCACATAGAACCAATTCACAAGTGTTCTCTTTTTTATTTGTTAATTTCTTTTTCCTAGCTTTTCTACATTTTTCTCTCTCTTGATTTTCCAAGATACTTGTTTTCTATTTAGGGCATATGGAGTTATCTAAGATTCTTCTTTAATATTCTTTTCTTGTTTTTATTTCCAAAATTTAATGGATTTCGTTGAGTTCTTACAGTCTTAGGATTTGTGGCCAGATATGTTGCATTTGTAACAAACTACCTTGTTACATAACCTTGCAATATTCCCAAAGTTGTTGCACTTCCAAAAATTGAGAAATCCATCGACATTTTAATGCATTGTTATGGTTTTGTTGTCCATAGATTCATTGCTAGAATCAACTTCTTAATGCACAAATTTATTGCAATAGAAAAAATGACCAAGAGAAGAATTTTTGTTCCTGAGTGTATGTTTTTTCCTTGATATTTCAACGTTCGTGTATTCACTTCTGTTAGACCTAGAATAATTAGGTTTTTCTCCTAGACTGGTGTTATGATTGTTGTCAAACCTAAGACCAACCTTGTCATATGGTGATATTTGACAACTAAGGATGTGATTTAAAGTCATGGTGTTTTTCTCAAACTTTGAAATTGTTTCCAAATGGGTAATTGTTTTATCCAACTGCTTTTTAGTAAAAGGATCTCAAGTTCTTTCTTTTGACAAATTTCCTTCTCCTTTTGAAATTGGCTTGCCAGAATTTCTTTGAATTTTATTGCTTCTTCCACTTGAGTTCTTATACCAACAATAGCCTTTGTAGTTTCCTCATGGTCCTTTTGCTTTTCCCCTTTTGACTCTTCTCGTAGATTTTCCAACAATGAATTTTTCTTTTTGAGCTTCTTGGCTTCATCTAGGGTACAAACTAGTTGTCTTTCAACTTCTTTCTTATCTCCCGATTCTTCAGAAGCTTTGTTTTCATTTTCGAATGGATCTTTTTTATCCAAGGAAAAACATACTTCTTTGAGATTGCTTGATTCTTTTTCCATCATTTTGATGGGATTGACTAACTTATCATCATCATGTTCACTTGGTCTGTCTTGACTTTCTTTTGTTTGCTTAGAAGATATTTCATCTTTTGGTGGCTATTAATTCTCTTTTGTACTGTAAATATTTGCATCTTGTCCTGGAGCTCTTTAGCTGACTTACATTGTCCCACTTAATATTTCTCAGAATCTAATAATCCACTCAAAATCACATTCATTTCCTTTGCATTGTCCTTTTGTAACCTTTTCGATGTTGTACTTTTTGGTTGATTCTTTGGGGTTGTATAACCATTCTCAATTGACTTCTAGATATCAAATCCAAGTGACGGAAGACAGGTTTCCATTTTTACACTTCAAAATAAATAGTATGTTCCATTGAATAAAAGTGCTATGTCCGTGCTTAAACCAAATTCCTCGCAGGCTATATCTGCGCAATGATATGATTCCAGTTGTTAGACTGTATCTGAAGGAACCTTCTCTGATACCAATTGTTGGACCCCAAGAGATAACGAGAGGGGGGGTTGAATCAATATCATATACTTACAACATATTTTACTTCATTAAACAAGTAACATTATTAATCTCAAACATTCATCAATATCAAAATACTTATCAACATAGAAAACAATGTGTGCAAGATATCTATAAAGAAAATTTCTATAGACAGACTATTTGACTACATATATTATTGAGAGACACCTATCTCCAATAATGGTGTGAGCACCCACTCAAAAAAAATGTAGACACCAATATGACAGGGACACTAATCCCTTGTTCAAGCACCGACTTGTTGTTTGTAGGCACTAACCTATGAGGACACCAATCCTCGTATGATAACCAACTTGTTTATAAGATGAAAACACCAATTCATTATCACTTTCACTTTTTTATTACCCTTCTTTGATTATTCAGATCTAAACATTTTCCTCATCTATTACTGTGGAAATAGCTCTATGCTTCTCCATAGTTTCTTCTAGTTTTTTCTATGCATTCAGCTTTGCATGACTTTAGAATGCTTCTAAAAAATATTCAGATAACTAAGAAATTATCTTCAAGTAGCCCTCTAAATTAATCTTATCCTTGGAATGGCGCACAACTTTTCAGAGCTCCATACTTTCTTGGATGGATGATCAAGAAGGGAGAGCGCTTTCTTTATTTATATGAGTGTTGAATCACTTTCTGAGCCGAAAAAACATTTTATGGCAAGGAATACCTATCATTTTGGCTATAGTCTCACTATCCTTAACACTTTGACATCAATGAAAATTCTATTTCCAACAAGAGGGTTGAACGGGGATGGGGAATCCTCTTCCACCCACATTGGCTCCCACATCTACACCTCCACGGTATGAGGAGCATACTAATTTTCTTACTAAAGAAGTGATGAGAAATTTCCAATGCATGTATGAAGCATTGATTAGTCGATTGAATCATGAGGTTGGAGGAAAATCACAATATACCAGAAGATATCAAAATCCGACACCCATAAACCTACATCAGAAACTCGAAAAAGGTAAAGTTTCAAGAGTTTCGAGGTTCCACTGAGGGTACTGATGCATAAACATGGTTTGAGAACATGGCTATGTGTTTCACATTGAGCGAGTATACTTCAAACCTGAAGGTGCATATGGATTATACTCTTTAGTTGAAAGAAGAATCCTTGCTATGGTGGAAAACCCTACGCCCGTAGTTGGGATTTGACGTTAATTAAGTGTCTTAGAAATTGTTCGAGGAACATGTTTTCAAGCATTATCTTTATGATGAGTTCATTGAGAGACAAATCAATGAGTTCAATTCACCGCATCAGGGATCTAGAACGATGCAAGAGTACGAAATAAGATTCATGGAATTGTTGAGATATGCACCACATCAGTACAAAGAAACTAAAAGTTAATAAGTTTGTTTATGGATTGAACCATAACACTAGTGATAAGGTTCACATACTTATGTTACAAACCTTTCACGATGCAGTGCATAAAGCTTTGATAACAGAAGAAGAATTAATGGACGGAGATTCAACAAGATAGATAATTCCTAGTGGAAATAAGGGAGGCTAGCATGCTTATACTCCAAAACCTTACTATGGTCAGAGAAATAATGTGAAAGGTACTACCAATAAATGACATATAATGTATCAAGGACACCTTATGAGCCACCTTTGAGGAACAATAATGAAAAACCCAATGGGAAACCTATGAATTTCATGCCTTGACCCAATAATGTGCGGTTGGGAAGGACAAAAGAGGTACCAAGTAGGGATGTTGGAAGTGTGAAGGGCCGCACTACCAAAGTGCATGTCCTCAGTATCACCAAGGTTTTGTATAGGGAAAGAGATATACCACAACAACATATCTAAGTCATGCTCATTGTATTCATGCAAAGGTAAAAAACCACTAGGCCGGACATCAGTCAACAGTATTGGAGACTGTAGGTAAGATCAATGATATTGTATTTTCTTTACTTATTGACCCTGGAGAAACATAAAGTTTCATTTCTCATAGTTATTTAGACAATAGTATAATGATAGAAAGTATTCAAGAGGATTTTGGCGTAGTCCAAATGGCATGCAGTAGTATTCAAAGTGTGGGTGAGAAGTTAGATAACTGTGAAGTGGATCTGGGAGTGTGAAGAACTAGAGTATCGTTGCATGTGACTGCACTTGGAGCTTATGATTTGAATTTAGGTATGGACTGGAAAGAATCCCATGCAACAATATTGGATTGGAGGAGCAAGGAATTAATGTTTTATGATGACGAAGGTTACAAAAGGGTTTTAGTTGGGAAGAACATGAAAGTATCTTTAAGAATGTTTTGTAAAGTATGAAAAAGAAGTTTAAGTTATACACTGAAACCGCGATGAATAAAGAATAATATAAGTGCAAAATACTTAACCATCCTTTCTTTTCAGAATGATATGGTTGTGTTTCTTGAGGTATTGTGTGGATTACCACCACATCAGGAATTGGATTTCACAATTGAACTTAATTTGAGATCTAAGCCTATTGCAAGAGCTCCTTATTGGATGTCAAAACCAGAGTTAAAGGAATTGTAGATTCAGTTGCAAGATTTATTGTACTTAGGAATGATATGACCTTGTGTCTCTCTGTGGGGAGCGTCGGTGATATTCATAAAGAAAAAAGATGGGTCATGGCGTGTATGTATAGACTATCATAAACTAAAGAAGGAAACAATAATAGACTAGTATCCACGACCAATAATTGACAATTTATTTTATTAGATGAAAGGTGTGACCATATTTTCGAAAATTGATTTATGATCAGGATAAAATCAACTAGGAATCAAGGAGAAGACATTCCTAACACTATATTCAAGATGATATTTAGACATTTTGAATTTGTAGTTGTACATTTCGGGTTGAAGAATTCACCCAGTATGTTTATGAACTTAATGAATGGCGCATTTCGCCAGTATTTGGATAAGTTTGTACAAGTACATCTAGATGACATTTTAATATATTCAAGGATGTCGAAAGAGCATGAGGAACATATAAGATTGGTATTGCAATGCTTAAGAGAAAATCAACTTTATGGGAAATTGCCCAAGTGCTCATTCTTTCAGAAGGAAATCCATTATTTGGGTCACATTATATCTAGAGATGGTATAGTGGTAGATCTTACGAAGATAAAATCTATTTGGGAATGGCTATCATGCATGAACATACATGAGGTACATAGTTTTATGGGGCTCACAGGATACTATAGGAGGTTTGTTAAAGGATTTTCTAAGATAGAAGGTCCAATAATGGAATTACAGAAGAAGAATTAACCATTTTTTTTTACAAAGAAATGTGCGGAAGCATTTAACAAACTTAAGCAGTTCTGAATGACCACACCCATTCTAAAAGTGTTAGATATGGATCAAGATTTCTTGGTATGCACCGAATCATCAAATTAAGGGATTGGATGTGTGCTAATGCAAGAAGGAAGAGTACCTGTTTACACTTCCCAAAGGTTTAGGCCGCATGAAGAGAACTATACGACTCATGGTATGTAATCAGTAGCATTCATTCATGCATTACGAGTATGGTGACTGTCACATACCCCAATTTTGTAAAATAATGTTATTTGTTTTAAATTGATTCCTAAGACATTATGTTAAATTTAATGCTAAGTTGAAACTGATGACTCAGCAGAGTCAAAAGATGTGGAAAGTAATTCTGAATATTTTATTTTTAATAAATAAAAAGTGGAGACAACAGCTTGGGAGAGCTGTTAATAAGAGTGTTACTGGTCAAACTGGTGGAAGGAATTAGGTGGAGAGCAAAAGGACAAGTGGCAACATCCTCAAACACTTCCTATGTTGTAGGTGGCAACTTCCCTACATTTGGGGTCATGATCCCCCAAGAAATTGGGATTAGAGCAGGTGGCTCAATTAATGACAACTAACCCAAAAATACCTAGGAAATCTTTTAAAAAAAGCCCAATGTAGAGAGCTGAGGCTGCTCATATATTTTTTCCAAGAGAAGAATTATTCAGGGGGAATGCACTTCAAGGAATTCATTGGGAAAAGGGAAACTGTAAGGAAGGTGTTTTGAAGGATAAACTACAGGAACTTGATCTAATACAACTTCTTAGCTGAGAGATTTGACTGACGAGTTCAGGATTGGTATTAAGTCTTAGGACTAGTACTTGGTTATTTGCTTCAACTAGTTCCAGCCAGGGAGACCAAAGCAGGCTCAGGGGTCCTGAGGAGTCGCTGTTTGAGCACTCTCCAGGAGTTGGTAGGGAGGAACGGCCTCCCATTGCTGTTGTTGACTAGCTTTAAGAACAGGTTCTGCTATCTACTAATTTCTGTGTGAGTGAATGATGCATTTTCAAGTTATGATGTAAACTTAGAGGATAGAATATCTTAGTTTGTTTAGTAATGAAATTATTCTTGATGAAAAATAAATCCTACCTGTATTTTTCCCCATCTGGAGTAATCCATATCATACTCTAGCACAGGTGGTGTATTTAAATGAAGAAAGTAGGATGTAAATTTAAAATAAGATGTTAGCTTGAACACTAGAATGTTTTCTTTTATTAAGATATTTGTTATCAGAAGAAATATTATTCTGTACATAGAGTAGTGTTAGACCTAGACTGTGAATGTCAGAATTATTAGAAAAGGAAAGGAAGTTATATCATTACACTAACAGTAGTATGTTTTTGTAGATGAAATAGTTCTCTATACAGTATTCACTTCCGTAATCTTTATATCTATTTAGAAACAAAAGGAAAAGAAGATAGGAGTTAAAAATGTAGTATTAGGTTAAATAAAATGCCTTTCAGCTCTACAGTTCCTTTCTTTTCCTATTGTAGAATAAATAAATACTGTGATATTAGTAACCAAACTGTGAGTAAGGATAGAAAAACCTTGATTTAATTCTAAGATAAAATCTAGTTGGTTTAAGATTTTATTTATGACTGTGTTGAGGCCTGGAAATTCGCAGGCAACAACAGCAAGGGATTCTCCCCAGTCAACGTTCCCAACTAGCCCGTGACTGTTTGGTATGGGGAATTCATCCGGTTTGCGGTCCGGCTACCGTAGGTCAAAGTAACAAAAACAAAGATTTTACCGGTTGCGGCCCGGTCCACCGTGTATTTTTTATTTTTTATTTAAGTATGATATGCATATGCCTAATTCACCATGCAGGGTGATAAGGATGCAAGGGGCAGTCACAACGTGATGCGTAGGTTCTTACCTCTCATCTTAGCACTCACAAGCATCTCAATCACATATGCAGTAATGAAATAAAACTATCTATCTATCTATCCCCGGGGAGCAAACTGTAACTTAATTATGAGTAATGTGTATTGTGCATGCATTATAAAGAGAAATTACAGGTAGATGATGTTTCTTTCTACAACACATGAACGATTAAAGATATTTCAACAATCAGATAGCCAATTGTTTTATGAATAACATACATTACTCATGGTGGTAATTCCACAAAATAAACCAGAAATCATTTAAACAAGAACATAGGTTCTAAGAGTTAGAACGATCTCACGGTTAATGGACAAAAGCTGGAAAAACAAAATAGTTCATCTTTCTACCATCCATAGTATAACATTTGAAAGTGCCACCAATCTTTCTCCAACAGGCAAACAATTACTCTTTATTGCAAAAAAAAGTAGTTCTTCTTACAATATCACTTTTCATGTCTAACTGGGAAAAAGCCCCTATTCCTTCTAAGCCTTCTACATTTATACAAAAATGGCGAGACTGTTGGGTTGCCCAAAGTAACCTTTGGGTTTCCCAACTCTTCACCTCCAATGTTTCACTTTTCACACATGTTTTTTACAAAATCATTACAAATTACAAAAGTGAACAATCCTGTACGAGGAGGGTCCCACTTGGGTGTCCAGAAACTTCTTCCATGCCAAAGCTTCAGAGGCGATGCCTTCAAAGGCACAAGGTTCCAGAAACTGAATGTTGATCTCAAACTTCGTAGCCTGGTTCTTTATAGCCTCAATTCTATCTATGCTCAACCGAAGCTGATCCTCCAAAAGTTGCACACTGATGGCTGAATGATCTACTTCACTCCTCAAGATCTGATCATCAAGGGCTTTGATATGCTGTACTTTTGCTTCCTCCTCCTGATATCTCTTCTACAACATCTCCACAAATGAGTTGTGGTTCGAGAAGACCTCAAGCCTCCGTTCGGCCTCTATTTGCCACCGGTTGTAGGTAATAAGGAGCCTTCTGAAAAAATCTGTGCATGCTCCTTTTGTCTTTTTAACATCTTTCTTGAAATCCTCTGCAGTATTTATAGCAAATTCTAGTAAGTCATAATCCCGCTTGAGGGCCTGTTGATCCTTTGATGGTAGTTCTGCTAGAGTTTCTTCATTGTTTTCCAGCCTTGCATCCTCGCAATCAAGACTTCAAGGGCATCTTGAGATCTATCAACGAAATAAGAGGAGGTCTCCAGGATTTCCTCCAATCGACTATCTATCTGCAGCACTTTGCGCCTTTCCTCTTCTATGGCAGTCTGTAGTTGCAGCATATTGGCCTTTTGGGCTAGCACATGCTCCTTGAAGGGTTGTAGATTGACCTGCTGCTCTCTTGCTTCTTCTAGAGCAGTTGTTAGAGAAGTGACCTACTTTTGAAGCTTCTTTTCTTGTTCTTGGGAGTGAATCTCACTGGCCTCCAAGATGATCTTTTGCTGCTCTAAATCTTCTACCTTTCCCAGCAGCTGTTCCTTTTCCATCTTTAGCTCTTGACATTCTTTCTGCACTTTCTCCAGGCATCCTTGTGCAGTTTCACTAGCTTGTTTTTCTGCTTGGAGGAGTTGCAGTTCATCCTTTGAAGATCTCATTTCTTTTTCCATGTCTTCATATTTCCTTTTTAGCCTATTTCTTTCCTCTCTCTCTTTCCTCAATGTGTCTTTCAATTGGGCATAAGACTTCTTGGATTGCTCCAAGTCTGTCATAATCTTGTCCACATTATCCTCCGAGGCTTGGATTAATGCAGCTCCTGCTCTGATGGTGAATCTAGGGTCTTGTTCTGTTCCAAATACAATGGGTGTATCCATTATCATTTTCCCAGGTAGACCTCCCATTTCAATCTTCCTTTATGTTCTCTTCACTATCCTCTTTGTCACCCTGTCATAGAAAACAGTATTGAAATCAGGGATCTCTTCCCCTTTTTTCTGTACAAAGGGGACCAGTTTCATGGTGGGGACTACAGATTGTCCAGATGTGCTGGCAGCAGGTACTTCTGGGTCTTGCACCTTGGGGTTTTCAATGTCCTGGGCCTGACCACCAGCTGTATCAGAGACTGATTGTTCAGTCTCTGTCTGAGTCAACTTTAACCTCTCTGCTTCCTGTCTCTTAAGCTCCTCATCAAGCTTTCTTTTCTCTTCTTCAGCTTCATTTCTTGCATCTTCTTCTGCCTTTTGGGATGCTTCTTGGGCAGCTCTTCTTTTTTCTTCTTCTTCCCCCTGTAACCACCCTTCAACTTCTTGTTCCAGCCTTTAGGCTTCCTCATTTCTTCTCTTGGATTCTTCCTCAGATTTTGCTTGTTCATCTCCCTTCCCACCTTTGGTGGTGATCTTCTTCCTAAACATTCTCCTCAACGTTGTTATGTTTGATGCACTTCTGAAGACAGATTCTTCCCTATCCCAATGGTGGGTGTATTCAAAATGTACGTTGTTTTCTTTACAATGCTTAGATACTTTACCGCGGGAGTCACTTCTATGGAAAGGCATCTCGCTAAAATGAAACCTTTCCAACTCTTCTATGAATTCATTCGCTTTCTTCACCCTGGTGAATCTGTAACTTCCTAACTTGAAGGGAAACAGAGGATAGGCAACCTTCTTATGCTCAAACAAGAAGCTCCCTATGCCATCCAAGAAGACTTGCCTAACTACCTCCTTGTGGATGATGTAATCAGTGGCGTATTTGGGCAGTAGGGAAGGAGATCTTGACCCTCCAAACATCCTGAAGTAAAGGCCATCCTCAGTCAGATAGTAGTCTGCATATTCTTCCATTACTTGCAGCGCCCCCTCTAACATGCAATCACACTCTTTTAAGAAAATGAGCGTATATAGTGGCATGATGAAGTGTTCACAGACTTCTCGATAATGGATGTGATACTTGTGTGCCCATAGTGGTTTGTATGCAGAATAGACGAGAATTCTTTCCCTATCCCAGATGCACCTAAGGCCGGGGAAAGACTGATTGCACAATATACAATCGACAAGTATGGAGCTCATATAGAATTCAGACCTTTTTTGGGATACTCCACCCAAGGTTGAGGCCAAGCAGCCAGAGAGATTGTTTGAAACAATTTTGGCCCAGTTGAAAATGGTCCCCTGGGTTGCAACATAAAAAATGATTGGCATCCATTCCAATTTGAAGAACCTGCCATGGGCTCTCCCAAAAATCCTGTTGAGAATTAAAGCTATGAACCTATATGGGGTTCTTAAGCTGGCTGTATCATAATCACCCGTTGGCCTGGTTCTGAAATGTTTTCCAGGCAACAACATTCTCTTCAGGGTCTCCACAAGGTCCATTCTAATGTTATTCAACCAATCGTCCGACAGAAATACTTGCGCTTCAGGCAGGTGGTAAGCCAGGGCTACATATCCTGGGCTATAAGTAGCATATCCCTCTTTGTTGACATTTTTCACAATCATCGTGGTTACATCTACCTGGGGTAGAATCCAGCCAATTACTTCAGAGCAGGGGAATAGCTCTGGTCTTGTAGCAATATTCATCAGCGAAGATCTCTCAATGTTAGCATATATGCTTTCTTCCTCCAAGCCCATATCGGGCACTTCCCTGCAGGTGATTAACCTATATATTTCCCCCCATTGGTATTCAGGTTCAACACCAGATATACACTTGGTGTCCTCATATATGTACTCAGTCTTGGTGACAAATTCCACTTCTGGGTTCTCCTCAACCATAGGAGCCTTCTTCTTTTGCCTCTTTGACATTGTGAACTCTTCCTGCCATAAAATTGTAATATTAAACCATTTTCGGCTGAGTGACAAACTTGGAGACAACAATGTGCAGTGTGTCATTTCTTCTATGTTTAACATGATGAAATTAGCTAACTAAGACAAATACGTGCAAAGCTAACACTATGATACCAAAACAATTCTATCAACAAAATTCGAGGCGGAAAATAAATCTACATTAACATGAAACAAATTTTGGCTTTCTGCGGGCGCCATTATCGTCGCGCTACGCGGGAAGGACAAGGGGAAAACTATGCAATATTTTTCAACGGTGTTAGCTCTATCAAAACTACCCGGGTATTTTATGGTCAACACAACTGGTGCAGTGATACACCCCTCCCCAAGCCAACTCGGATTCGAAACCGACAGTATATCGGACTATGTAAACAGTGTGGCGCAGTGCGATTTTGGTTTCTGAAGGGTACGGGCCACAAGAAAGGAAGGAAATCATTTTACAAACCACAGGAAAGCCAAGAAATCCTTCCCCCACCAAACATCATTACACAGGGAAGCTTGGTGCAGACGGCGTAACGGCCATCTACACCAAACCCCCATTCACTAAGCGCAGGGTCACAGACAAAAAGCTGCGGTAAAACAACTACCCTATGGGTCCAAACTCCCCCCCCTCATGGACCGCTACACTACAAACCCTCAATATATAGGCGTAAAACTAACGGGCCAAGGGAAAACGACCATAGACGACCCTAACCGTAGAAATATCATCAAAACACTTCAAACGGAACGGGGAAACGTAAATACGAGCCTACCTGGCAGAGCAAGGTGTATGGCAGAACGCAGGCAGTCAGGCTTCCATAGTTGAAGCCACCTGGAACGAGTGTACACCGACAGCAGGGTCCGACCAAGCTCGGGAGGATGACAGCACAACGAGAGCAACAGTGGGCAAGTTGAAACGACAATCCAAATAGAATAATAAAAAAATAGACCCGGCCCCAAAAATATATATAAGTCAACCATGGTGGGAAAACAATATAAAATCGGACGGCAGAAGCCAAACGGATCGGAATTCGAAAGCGTAATCCCTTCTGCAACGCTGGGTGTCCAAATCGCTAAGCCATCCGCGGAGACATAACACATCGGAGCTAATAACGGAAAAGGGAGCCGCAACGGCGGAGACGCAAAGGATAAACCACTCGCAATAGGCAAAGTCTTTATCGGAGGAAAAACTATTAACTGATCGGAAGGGTAATTCCTTTCACAGCCGCAACGACGGAAGAACAAAGGATAAACCATTCCGCAACACTGTCGAAACCGGAAGATAAAACTGCCAAAGGCTCGGAGAGGTAATAGATTCGGAAACCGCAACGGCGGAAACGTAAAGGACGTGACCTTCCGCAACGTCGAGGTTTAAAATGACTCAACGGCCAGAAGGATAGAGTTTTCCACAGCCGCAACGGCAGAAACCCCATAACTCAAGGATCGACGAAAGTAACAAAGAGGGGCCGCAAACCAAAACAGTAATCGGGAGAGATCACAATTTTCCATCCGCAACGGCGGAGAAAGTATTAATAAATTGCGTCGATGTAAAACCCAAAGCCAGTCGATTGAAACCAACGCATCGGAGAAAATGTAGAAGCCAATACTTGTTATTTTTCCGCAACGGCGGGAGTATCAACCAAATCAACTTCCGATTCAAACAAGTTGAGAATGTATCCAAAGGCAACAATCAAGTTTGACCAAACAGTGGATTGTTTCAAGCGTTAGAGGAAAATCTAAAACAAATGGTAGATCAATCCAAGCATTAGAAATATTTCTAGAAAATCATTAGATCAAATCAAAGAAGAAAATCAAACTAATCCAAGCAAAGGAGTTTCCTGAATTTTTTTGGAATTTTGGGAAAATGTTACAGCTGCAACAGACTGATAATGCAAATAATTCATTCATCTTATCTAGCTGAACTTAAGCAAGTTCTACAGCTGCTAACCTGTCTCTTATAGAATTAAAACAAACACTACTATATAATTTAGAGGAAAGAACATAGTTAATTTGTTATTTCTCTTATTTTATAAATACTAATGTTATAATATAAATAGGGTAACATAGAATACAGAAGGAACTTCTTTATAAATTATTTAGTATAGAGAGTATAAGAATATAACAATAAAATATTTTCCCATCTATATACATCATAAATAGACTAAGTATAAAGATAATGTATATAATTATAAGAACAATATTTACTTGTAAGTAAAACAACAATTCTTATAACATTATAATAACTATCAAGTAAACATAAATTTTGTACTTAAAGATGTAACTATACAGTTACATTAGTACAACTCAAAAACATTAAATTACTTGTTTTGTTTCTGAAAGTTAACCAATATAAAATGATACTTAAAACCCTATTAGAACAGAGGAGAATAAAGTAAACAGGTCATATTTAGTGTAATTTACAGAGTAAAATTAAATGTAATAACTTACAGGAAATAAATTAATAGAACATAAACAAGATCGATTCACCGAGCTTAATAAACCATGTTACAGTAAAAGAAACAACCAAGTAATTTATAATATCATATTGTAATATAAAAAAAAATTAAAAATAGTAAATACATCTTTACATCACGGAGTTAGGGTAAAAACCCTAATGTATCAAAAAACACAACAGAGGTATCAAACGAAAGAGTTTAAGCTCCTTCTAATGCCTCTCGGCTTCTAAGAGTTAACAGAGTAAGGCTTTACTGGCCTTCCCTCATTTATACATTTTATACACAAAATTTAGAAGCAAAAAATCAAAATTTACAGGTCACGGCCTAAGACGGAAGCCCCGCATAAAGCAAGGGTTTATCATCAATAAAAACAACGAACCAAGTTAACCCAGGTAAACCAAAACCACAAGGGTTTTGCAGGCCATGGCGACCAACCATCAAATGTCCCATAAGGAACTGAACAAGGACGAACTGCCATGGGATATCCAAGGCTTACCCGTGAGCAAGCGATTGTCCCAGCCTTGCACCAACCACGCAGAAGGACACGCCATCACCTGTGTAACAACACCCATGATATTGTTAATATCTTGCATTTATATAAGCAGACATGTAACGAAACAGAGCTGTAAAGAAACGAAGTTGTCAATAATAGTTCTTACCTAAAACTTCATTGAAACGTAACCACCCACAAACAGTAGTGCAGCTACCAACGCAAGGAGGAACAAATCCTTCATCTGTCACAGGAAGAAGGGAGGATTACCAATGCAGCAGTGACCAGCGATGGCCAAGAGATGGAGCGACAAGCCAAGCAAGTATATACGCTTGGGCCGCAACTGTTTCCCAACCAAAAGATCACTATGCTGCGAAACCCTAAAGACCCAACAAATCTCAAGATGTGAGACCACGGCTCTCACTACCGGGCCACAGATGAATAAGACTTTTACAGTCAAGTGATTACTGAAATGGGCAAGCCGTGAAGGATAAACCCCGGAGGAAAAACAACCAACCCAGTTCCAGCAGCAATCAATTTTGTTACAGCTCTTCTCTATCGAGCGTTCAGGGTGAGCTCACGAGGTGCAAGAGACAAAGAAGCAAGCTGGGAGACTATTAACAACTAGTTGCAGAGTGACAGGGCGGCCAAAAACACAGTAGCAGAGCGGCCGGAGGCCCGAAAGCGATAGAGGGAATATCAAAGTTAGGGTTCTCTACTGCCTTTTAACTTCACAACGCATGGCTATGACGATTCCACATACACAATCAAATTATTTGCATGCAGTGGGTAAAAACTATATATTTCCGGCGTACAATCATTCAAATGATTTTTCATTCCAATCATATGGTGGGTGAAGGTTCTACAAGGTTCGATAATCCTGAAGTCAACCAAGCCTCCACGCTAAAAGGTTAAACAAAAGAACCTTAGATAAAAGGATAGGCCATAAACTCATCAAGGGCGCGGTATATTCTATAACCCATCATTTATGCAAACATGGTATTCATTCAATGAACAATTATAACTCTATCCAAGGTTATGCCATTTAATATTTATAAAAGAAATTCATAAAATTAATCTATGGTAAATGCTCTTCTTGCAAGCAAGTATTTGTTCAACCAAATGATTGTAACTTAGTAAGGGTTATGTCACTTATTATTTAACATAAGAAATTCTTAGAAACTATGTAAGATAAGATACCCTTCTTGTTAGTGTTATTCTCATTTTCCTTTGAATATTTAATTTTAAACTTTTAAGGTTTGCAAATGAGAATGTTAAGCCCTATAGTAATTATCGGGCTTGTCATTGGAATTTTGACGAATTAATAACAATAACTGGACAATATCTTCCAAGTAAGATAGATGTGAAAGAACTTAGTTCTTCAACACTAACTTAATCCTTTTGATAGCAGTAAGTAGTGATGATATAATTCCTTTTAAGCTTCAAAGCTTTAGATGATAGAATAAAAGTATAAAATTTCTTTATCATTTGCACATTACTCTCTTATCACAAAAAGTAACCAAAATTTGTCATTTCATAAATTGCTTATGGTCACAATTAAGATAGACCCTTAAACGTAAAACCCCGCCATCCTTAACCTGTGTGTAAGGAAGATTAAAGGTGTTTACACATGATAACTTGGGTAAACATTGATAAGCATCGAAGAGGTTAGTTCACAATAAAAATTATAAATTACAAACTAGAAAGAGAGAGAAACTGTCACCAATACCGTTAGGACAAAATCTCTTTTCTATGGCGCCTTTAAAAAGAATAACGATTTAATGGTTTTACTTCATAAAAGCATTTGAAATTGAATAACATTTATATTCTTTTATTGAGCTATTATTTTTGCAACGAACATATATCTCTATGCTTTATGATTATTGACAAGCAGCACCGGATCTTTCTTACCTATAAATCTGTAAGAGCAGGTAAACTTTCTGCGTTAGCTCAAAAGCTAAGTAAGCCCAAGAATACCAAGACAGTTCCACCTTGTGGTCGCAAAGAAAAATAAGTCATTAAACTGAAAAAAGAATTATTCTATAAGATAAACATAATCAAGTAGATAATTCAGATTATGAAATCATTAACATATAACTAATTAAAACAATTTGATGACTGCATTATTGAATATTATCTGTATTTTCAAAATTTTAAATTTTTTGGAAATTTTGGGATTTTGACATGTGGTATCAGAGCACAAGGTTCAAACACTAGGCCTTGATATAGCCCAACTAGCTTTAATAGAACGATAAATTAAAATAATATGCTAACATATATTTTGTTTTATGTTAAGAACATAAAATTTCCTTTTTCTGAAGTTTAACAGGCAGGTATGGAAAGGCTGGGAGAGTATGCACAGGAGGAGTCTCCAGATATAGAAACAAGAAATTTGCCCAAAGAACCTATATTAGAAGAGGTTACTGCCAACTCCTCAAAGTTGTTGCAGACTGTAAAATATTTAAAAACTGAAATGGAGTCTGTAAAGAAGGAGAATGAAAGGATCCTAAAGGCTTAGGAAGAATTGAACCAAATTTTAATAGAAAATTCCAAACTGAAGGAAGGAGTAGAAGGTCAGAATCTGAGGATGTCAGTCATCAAAGAAAAGCCAAAAAAATGAAGCTTGCAAAAACTGAAAGTAGTTCATCATCTGAAGGGTTTGGTGAACGACAAAGTTACCATACTACTAGTGACAGTAGTGAAGATGATTTGTATGATAAGAAGAAGAAATACAAACCATATGAGGAAATTTCAGGGGAGTTCAAAAAGATAAAGCCACCAACTTTTAATGGAGAGACTGAGAAGGGGGAGGAAGCAGAGTCCTGGTTGTCCGGGATGAAGAAGTACTTCCATATATATAATTAATCTAACCAGTTAAAGGCAAGGATGGCTATATATAACCTCTTAGGAAAGGCTGACATATGGTGGCAAGACTTGAAGAGAGTCAAGGGTATAAGAGAGAAAGAAGTTAATTGGAGTACCTTTAAAAGGTATTTCAAAAATAAATTTCTGTCTGAGTAGTATTACGAGGAAAGAGATAAAGAGTTTTATGAATTGAAGTTAGGTTCAATGACAATGAAGGATCTGAACAACAAATTCTTAAGTTTACTTAGGTATGTACCCTACCTAGTAGATGAGAAACCAAAAGTACAACGATTTCTTAGCTGTCTACCGTATCATATTAAAGATAGAATTGAATATGATAACCCAAAGACTTTGGAGGAAGCTATGAGGAAGGCTAACTTTTTTTTTGAGCAAAATCGAAAGAAAGAAGGCTTGGCCAATTGGAAGGCTAAGAAAAATAACAATCAGCCTGAATTTAAGAAGAAGGAATTTGTACCTCACAAAAATTTCAAGAATAATAAGACCAAAAAATATTCTAACAACAAGAATTTCCAGGGAAATAGGAATAGTACTTCCAACAATTTGAATAATTTTAAGGGCAAGGAAACTGCAGATAACCATGGAAATTTTACCAAGAGTTTTGAACTTAAAGAGCCTATTAAGTGATGGGAATGTAATGGCCCGTACTATGCCTCGGTCTGTCCAAACTGGAAAAAGTTTGTTAGAAATATTCATACTGTACAGGAGGAGATGACCGTTGGGAAGGAGCATGCCTAGAATTAACGCGTCTTTGGAGAACCGCTAAGCTGAATATCAGACTTCCATGGTGGAAGTAGAAGGTATGATTAATCAGACCCCTGTAACCATTTTAATTGATCCAGGAGCTAGTCTCAGTTATATTGCACCTCAGATAGTGGAAAAATGTAAGTTGTCTGTCGATAAGTTTGATAATTCTTGGTTAGTTCAATTAGCCATTGGGGAAAAAAGAAAAATAATTTATTTTGTGAAAGAATGTGCTTTACTTATGGATGAATTTGAAACTGTAGTTAAACTTAATGTTTTGCCACTTGGCTCATATGATTTGCTGATTGGTATGGACTGGTTAGAACAACATAAAGTAATTTTAAACTGTTACGATAAAACTTTTACATGCTTAAATAGTGATGAACAACCAGTAAAGGTTAAGGGTATTCCTAGAAAAACTATAGTAAGGCATATTTCTGCTTTACAACTTAAAAGAGCTGTTAGAAAAGGATGTAAAGCCTATGCAGTGACCATTACAGATGAGGAATGTAAAACTAAAATAGATAAGTTAAAAATAGAAAATATTCCTGTTTTAAAAGAATATACTGATGTATTCCCAGAAGAAATTCCAGGATTACCTCCAAAAAGGGAATTGGATTTCACCATTGAACTGGTACTAGGTGCAGTACCTAGTTCAAAGGCTCCTTATCGAATGAACATATTGGAACTTAATGAGTTAAAATCACAATTAAAAGAGTTAATTGATAAAAAGTATATTCGACCTAGTGTGTCTCCTTGGGGGGCATCGGTCATCTTTGTTAAAAGAAAGATAGAACTATGCGATTATGCATAGATTACCGTCAGCTAAAAAAGATGACTATCAAAAATAGATATCTGTTGCCCCACATAGATGATCTGTTTGATCAACTACGTGGAGCCACGGTGTTTTCGAAGATAGATTTGAGGTCAAGATATCATCAAGTAAGGATTAAAGATGAAGATATCTTCAAGACAACCTTTAGAACAAGATATGGACACTACGAATTTGTCGTAATGCCATTCAGGCTTACTAATGCCCCAACTGTCTTTATGTGTTTAATGAATAATATAATGCATAATTATTTAGATAAGTTTGTGGTCATGTTTATCGATGACATCCTAATCTACTCAAAAACAGAAGAAGAACATAAAGAACACCTAAAAATTGTTTTGCAAGAGTTGCAAGAACATCAAGTATTTGCAAAGTTTAGTAAGTGTGACTTCTTTAAGGATAAAATTCAGTATTTAGGTCACGTAGTGACCAAGGAAGGAATTTCTGTAGATCCTGAAAAGATATGGGCAATCGAAGATTGGTCGGTTCCTAAAGATGTGACGGATGTTAGGTCGTTCATGGGAATTATCGGTTATTACCGGAGGTTCATTGAAGGCTTTTCAAGGATAGTAAATCCGATAACTTCTTTGCAAAAGAAAGGAAAGAAATTTGACTGGAACCCGAAATGTGAAGAAAGCTTTAAAAAGTTAAAAACTCTATTGACTAGTGCACCTATTCTAGGAATAGCAGATCCTAATAAAGAATTCATAGTGTGTACTGATGCCTGTAATGATGGCTTAGGCGGTGTTCTGACTCAAGAAGGGCATGTTATTGCCTATGAGTCTAGAAAGTTAAAAATTCATGAAAAGAATTATGCAACTTATGATCTGGAACTAGCAGCTGTAATACATGCCTTAAAAATGTGGCGACCTCACCTAATCGGCAGAAAATTTATTTTAATGACTGATAATAAAGGATTGAAATATCTTCTAGATCAGCTTAATTTAAATGCTAGACAAGCTAGGTGGTTAGCTTTCTTAAGCGAATATGATTTTGAAATCCATCATTTAAAGGGTAAGGAAAATAAGGTGGATGATGCATTAAGCAGAAACGCAAAGCTGAACTTCACAACAGCAATCAGCACTTACGTTTCAGACTTAAATGAACAGCTTAAAGAAGGAGTAAAACAAGATGAAATTTATCAGAAATTGCAAATTACAGCTAAGGAAGAACCTACATAAAGCTTAATAAAAGGTTATAGTTTAAATGAAAATGAATTTTTACTTTATAAGGATAAACTGTATGTACCTAATGTACCTAAGGTTAAGTTGTTAATTCTAGATGAAGTCCATAAAACACCATATTCAGGTCACCTAGGTTATCAAAAGACTTTAACCATGCTAAGAAAAGAGTATTTTTGGCCAAATATGAAAACTGAAGTAGCTGAATATATTGCAAGGTTTTTAGAATGTCAACAGGTAAAAACCAAACACCAACACCCAGCTGGTTTGCTACAGCCTTTACCTATTCCTAGCTGGAAATGGGAAGTGATTAGCCTAGATTTTATTACTGGACTGCCTAGAAATCAAAATCAGAATGACTCTATTATGGTAGTGGTTGATAAGTTAAGCAAGGCAGCTCATTTTATACCTGTTAAAAATACTTACAAGGCTACCGATATAGCTGATATCTTTCTAAAGCAGATTTTTCGATTACATGGAGCACCAAAAGTTATAATCTCAGACAGAGATCCTAAGTTTACAGGAAACTTTTGGAAGTCCTTGTTTAAAGTATTAAATACAACATTGAATTTCAGTACTTCCTTCCATCCTCAAAAAGATAGACAAACTGAAAGAGTAAACCAGGTACTGGAAGATTTATTGAGAATGTATGTGAAAGATCAGCCAGGTAAGTGGGAGGACTATTTACATCTAGAAGAGTTTGTGTATAATAATAACTATCAGTCATCAGCTAAATTTAGTCCAATTGAAATTTTATATGGAAGAAAATGTAACACTCCTATCTCTTGGAATAATCCAGTAGATAGATTGGTGTTAGGTCCAGAATTGTTGAAAGAAATGGAGGAAATTGTGAAGCAAGTGCAGGTAAATCTGAAAGTGGCACAGGATCAACAGAAAAGTCAAGCAGACTTGAAAAGAACTCCAAAGGAGTTCCAGGTAGGTGAACATGTGTTCATCAAGGTAAGACCTAAGAAGAGCTCTCTAAGACTGGGGAGTTGTGCAAAGTTGGCACCTCGTTACTGTGATCCATTTGAAATTTTGTCTAGGATTGGTCAAGTAGTTTACCAACTAGCATTACCACCTAAATTGAGAGTACATAATGTTTTTCACATTTCTGTTTTAAAGAAATATGTTCATGATGCTACTCATGTGGTTAATTGGAATGTTGTATAGGTAGAACCAGAAGGATAATTTCTGGTGGAATCGGACTGTATCCTCGGGAGGAGGGAAATTACACTTTGGAACCGCACCATTGGACAGGTGAAGGTGCAATGGAAGCACCTTAGTCCTGAAGAAGCCACCTGGGAATTGGAAAGTAAGATGTGAGAAGCACATCCAATTCTGTTCCAGGGGACTTCGGAGGATGAAGAATAAATAACATCGAGGACGATGTTATAATTTAAGGGGGTGTGTATGTCACATACCCCAATTTTGTAAAATGATGTTATTTGTTTTAAATTGATTCCTAATACATTGTGTTAAATTTAATGCTAAGTTGAAACTGATGACTCAGCAGAGTCAAAAGATGTGGAATGTAATTCTGAATATTTTATTTTTAATAAATAGAAAGTGGAGACAACAGCTTGGGAGAGCTGTTAATAAGAGTGTTACTGGTCAAACTGGTGGAAGGAACTAGGTGGAGAGAAAAAGGACAAGTGGCAGCATCCTCAAACACTTCCTATGTTCCAGGTGGAAGCTTCCCTACATTTGGGGTCATGATCCCCCAAGAAAGTGGGATCAGAGCAGGTGGCTCAATTAATGACAACTAACCCAAAAAGACCTAGGCAATTAAAAAAAAAAGCCCAATGTAGAGAGCTAAGGCTGCTCATATATTTTTTCCAGGAGAAGAATCATTCAGGGGGAATGCACTTCAAGGAATTCATTGGGAAAAGGGAAACTGTAAGGAAGGTGTTTTGAAGGACAAACTGCAGGAACTTGATCTAATACAACTTCTTAGCTGAGAGATTTGACTGATGAGTTTAGGATTGGTATTAAGTCTCAGGACTAGTACTTGGTTATTTGCTTCACCTAGTTCCATCCAAGGAGACCAGAGCAGGCTCGGGGGTCCTAAGGAGTCATTTTTTGAGCGCTCTCTAGGAGTTGGTAGGGAGAAATGACCTCCCATTGCTGTTGTCGACCGGCTTTAAGAACAGGTTCTGCTATCTACTAATTTCTGTGTTAATATCTGTGTGTGAGTGAATGATGCATTTTCAGGTTATGATCTAAACTTAGAGGATATAATATCTTAGTTTGTTTAGTAATGAAATTATTCTTGATAAAAAATAAATCCTACCTGTGTTTTTCCCCATCTGGAGTAATCCAGATCGTACTCTAGCACATGTGGTGTATTTAAATGAAGAAAGTAGGATGTAAATTTAAAATAAGATGTTAGTTTGAACACTAGAATGTTTTATTTTATTAAGATATTTGTTATTAGAATAAATATTATTCTGTACATAGAGTAGTGTTAGACCTAGACTGTGAATGTCAGAATCATTAGAAAAGGAAAGGAAGTTATATCATTACACTAACAGTAGTATGTTTTGGTAGATGAAATAGTTCTCTATACAGTATTCACTTCCGTAATCTTTATATCTATTTAGAAACAAAAGGAAAAGAAGATAGTAGTTAAAAAGTGTAGTATTAGGTTAAATAAAATGCCTTTCAGCTCTACAGTTCTTTTCTTTTCCTATTATAGAATAAATAACTACTGTGATATTAGTAACCAAACTGTGAGTAAGGATAGAAAAACCTTGATTTAATTCTAAGATAAAATATAGTTGGTTTAAGATTTTATTTATGACTGATAATGCAAATAATTCATTCATGTTATCTAGCTGAACTTAAGCAAGTTCTACAGCTGCTAACCTGTCTCTTATAGAATTAAAACAAACACTACTATATAATTTAGAGGAAAGAACATAGTTAATTTGTTATTTCTCTTATTTTATAAATACTAATGTTATAATATAAATAGGGTAACATAGAATACAGAAGGAACTTCTTTATAAATTATTTAGTATAGAGAGTATAATAATATAACAATAAAATATTTTCCCATCTATATACATCATAAATAGACTAAGTATAAAGATAATGTATATAATTATAAGAACACTATTTACTTGTAAGTAAAATAACAATTCTTATAACATTATAATAACTATCAAGTAAACATAAATTTTGTACTTAAAAATGTAATTATACAGTTACATAAGTACAACTCAAAAACATTAAATTACTTGTTTTCTTTCTGAAAGTTAACCAATATAAAATGATACTTAAAACCTTATTAGAACAGAGGAGAATAAGGTAAACAGGCAATATTTAGAGTAATTTACAGAGTAAAATTAAATGCAATAACTTACAGGAAATAAATTAACAGAACATAAACAAGCTCGATTCACCGAGCTTAATAATCCATGTTACAGTAAAAGAAACAACCAAGTAATTTATAATATTATATTGTAATAAAAAGATAACTTAAAAATGTTAGGATTATTAATCCTCCCTTGTCCAAATTTGGTCATATGTCTAAATCGGGAGTCATGTCTAAATCGGGAGTCCATCCAGTCTATTTATAGTCA